>JAULBS010026296.1:0-10489 GCA_032355785.1 Symmetromphalus regularis
TCAATTCTTATAATTCCAAATGTATAACTTTGTCATTAATATAAAGTTTTTTCAAATAAAAATTGAACTCTTTTGTCCACCTATTTACTATTTCATTAATGCGAAATTCATACACAGCTTTAGGGAAACCCCGTCAAAAGCTGAATGATAAGATCAGTTTCTTACACCAAAAAATACTAATTCTTCACAATTCTTGCATTAAATGTCAATATCAGCCAGGCGCATTCATAATTTAACATAAACAAATGACGTTAATAGTTATTGAAGTGAATGTAAACGATAATATAAACATATAAAATGATCTCTTTTGTATAGTAATGTGTGCTTGTGGTGAAGCGGTTGGTGTATGAATATCTAGCTACATGTATGAGTTTGTGAACGCGTGCCATTTTATGAAGGTGGATTTCCAATTACGGTGTTGAAATTACAGTTATCAAATTTTAAGTTTGAAAATTCCATGTGATGACAGATTTTACATCGACAAAGTGTGTTCAATGTTACCAGGTATAGATGAAAACGGTATGTCGCATTTTTCTGTTATGTTCACTGGTTTTGTAATTGGGAAAGTAGGCAAATGTGTCGACAGTTATGATATGTAAGAGATTAAATGGGACCAAGCTCATATTTCGTTATAGGTGAAAAAAAAAGTTTCTATATTAAAATTACCAAACAAATTGGTAGGCATATCTGTCATTTTGATGTTATCGTTTTATGTTTAAAAGTTGAAACTTGGGGGAATTGCTTGGTGATTCCTTTATTGACATAATTCATAAAGTACATGTAGTTTCAGTTATAATAGTCTGAAATAGTGCAAAACTGAGGTTCATGCATCTATGAACGTTGTTTTTTTAAGTCACATGATGTCATTTGGACCAATCCAAGTATTTATAACAAATGTCTGTTTACAAAATGGAATTATTGTATTATGTTTAAATTTTGCAGAACTTCATTAAATATTGTTAATGTACAAAAAAGATCAGCTGATTCTGAGGGGGTGAGGTGTGAAGCACTGATTGATTTGATTATGGTACGAAATGACCATGGTACGAAATGACCAAACAGACATGGTACAAAATGACTATGGTATGAAGTGACTATGATACGAAATGACTAAATAACTATGGTACAAAATGATCAGGGTACAAAATGGAAAAATTCGGTATGAAATGACTATGGTACGAATTGACTGGTATATTGAATATATATATAATATTATATTTGTTTTTATTTTATAATGACCATGTTTCCCTCTTCAAAAATTTAGTTTGTACCATGTGATTGGCCATTTTGAGAATACTAATCTTTACTAGAAAACTCTTCAAAGAACATACATAACCTTTGAAGAATATCTTTGGTAAATTAATATACATCACTATAAAATAAAGATGGAATTTTAACAAATGTGTTTTGACCGTTCTCGAAATTTGCGGAAGCAGTCAGCAGGTCTGTCTTAAAAGCTGTCATAAAATTTGAATGCAGCAGCTTTGTATTGCCATTGCAAAAATATAAATATATTATGCAGTATGCTCATTTTCTTAAAACTGATGTCGCAGTTCTACATTAATATGATTAAGGGATGACAGTTTTTTCAAATAGTTTATTTCTTTAAGCTACAAGCTTATCAGCACAACACATATACAGTGAGTCTTCATTTTTCCAAACATCGTTTTTCCAAAATGTGTCCGAATTAACGAATTTCCGTACTACTGAAACATTGAGAGTAATCTCCCCTGAAAAATATAAAGTGGGGGGGAAATGAAACAACTATGAACAGAAATATAAACATTTTATTTAGTACAATGAACAAATACAATGATTTAAGTGTTTCAGAAAATAGTCAGATGTGTTTGGTTGTGTGACGAAGAGTTTGCTGTAAAAGAATTCTGCAATAAGCATGCGATAAGCATTATGAAAACAGTGGTGGGAAACTTTTTAGCCATGTTGGCTTCCGTCGATTATACAACTGGTCATGAGGGATCACTTATTTTGTGTTCTGTTTGATATTAAAGGAATTAGTGGTGTGCAGTTAAACTGAGCAAATTACCTTAAAGTTTATTTCTCACACATTGTTTTGGATTATGACTGTCCATTCCAGAAACCGAATTACCGGATTAACAAATACATTTACAGTGTGGGAATTTTGTTTTCTCAAATGAGTGTCCTTAAGGCAGGGTTTCCGGATACCTGGAATCTGGATAAATGAGGTCTCACTGTACATACAATATAATAATACAACATAATAATACAACATAATAATATACAAATAGTAGTAATATACATACACCACATAAAGATATAAACTTACAATATAATAATACAACATAATAATATTAATATACACATAATAATAATACACATACACTACATAAAGATATATACATGTACATACAATATAATAATACAATATAATAATATACACATTATAATAATATACATACTCCACATAAAGAGCATTATATGGCTAGGATCATAGTGTCAGTTTGAGAGATTGATATTTTCAAAAGATTGAAGTGAGTTATGAAAGTTTGACTGTACATGTTTTGTTGTTGTTCTTGCAGTGATAGCAATACATTTTTCCGAGGAAACACTTTGGTGACGAAAATTATTGATGAACTGATGAAACTAGTCGGAATTCCGTATCTCCACGACACTTTGAAACCATCTATCAACAGAGTAATATTTTACTTATCTTGACACCATTTTTAAATTCATGCAGCAATATCCAACATATGTGCTATTTTTTCTCTGTGTATTACTTATTCAGTGTCTACATATCTCAACACAGTAATGTCACCAATCAACAGAGCAATATGTTCTTGTTTATCTTAACACCCATTTCAGAATCATGTAGAAATATTGAACAGTGATATTCATATATGTGACCTGCTAGCACGAAATGAGTCTTAATTCGCAGCCCGCTATTGGGGCTACTGACAAAAATAAGCAGTGGGACACTATCTGGGCCATATTAATTTTTTTTAAACTTTAAAGTCATAAAAAATTGTACATGTATTATGCTACAGTTAAGTTATTTTGCTCCAAAACTATCATTAATTGTGTTTAAAAATGTTAAATTATCGAAAAACAGTGCAAAAAAAGAATACATTCAATGAACCAAATTGACCTACTAATTTTCATACTTTTCAACTTCAAACTCCCATAACTTCAGAACTAATTGCAGTAGAAACTTGATTCAAGTAGCAAAACAAAGAGCAGAATCTGATCGTTTTAACAATTCAATAGCTAAAAACAGCCAAAATTCAAGTTAAGACTCATTTCGTGGTGGCAGGTCACATACATGTATGTATTACTTATTTAGTGTTTAGATATCTCCAGAAGGATGTCATCAATCAACAATCTGAGTGTAATATTTTCTTATCTTAACACCCATTTTAGAATCAAATAGCATTATTAAACAAATATGTGATGTTTGTATGTGCTTTATTTACTCAGTCTATCTCCATGACACACAAAAACCTTCAATTACCAGCGTTATATTTTTCGTACACACCTATTTGTGAAAACAATTCATGACTGAAACGGCAAGATTCTAATCTCTCTAATACAGTGCTAACTAAACACTTTGCTAATTTTCCAAAAAACACAGCCTCTGTGCTATTAGGGGAGTTTCTTTTGTAGACCCTGCATCATATCTACTATATATGTGACATCTAAATGTTAAGATTACTGATAATATTTTAAAGATAAAATCATTAGGATCTCAGTTGATGTTGTTTTATATATTATTGACATCTCCTACCCCTATGTTTATTAAAATAAACCTATTTTTTTATAATTTATTTTTTTCATTTGATATACTGATTCATGTTATACCATCATTTTATTTATTATAATGTATTTTTCTACTTTTGCAATATTTATTATATTGTTCTTATATATATTTTGGCATTATATTGTGTATAGTTTAATTAAAAAAAATTGAGAGTAGCTTTGCCAATTTTCATCTTTTAAAAAACTCCACTGCTGGTTAATTACACTGATTATTTTAAAACTATTTATGATTTAACCACAGTGTGATGCCCAATAGCTGATATATACACAGTGTATCTTTTTATGTTTATGGGAGGAGGGGTGGGTCATAAAATAATTATTCTATCAAAGCATCACCCATCACCCACTTGCAAAAAGTTCAGCAGACAAATGCACTTAGGTCTGCATGTGTAAAATAAACTTAAGATAAAATATGTTAAACAAATTTGAATATATTAGATGTTTGAAAGCTATAATAATTATATTTAGTATTTATCTCAGATATGTTCAGAACACCTACCCTGTGAAATTGATGCAACCAGACTGAAGGAAGGAGAAAACATCAATGACAACATGGTTAGTATTATTTTATTAGATTAGGTATAACTGTCAACCCTCTTTTTGTGTTTTAGAGCAGTTTGTTCAGTTTCATTTTATTAGATTAGGTACATGTATAACTACAAACCCTCTTTTTGTGTTTTAAGACAGTTTAGTTAGTATTATTTTATTAGATTAGGTATAACTGCCAACCCTCTTTTTGTGTTTTAAAAGAGTTTTGTTAGTATTATTTTATTAGATTAGGTATAACTGTCAACCCTTTTTCTTTTGTAGAAATTTTATTGTGACTAAAAGCAATGGATGTTAAGCCAAATTTCAGAAATAAAACCTGTAACTTAATTTAAAACAAATATTTACAATGTTCTCTGTATGTTTTTGTTTAACCATAGCATGACCCCCGATGGCCGATATTTATTTTTTGTATTGGGGGTCTTTAAATAATCACACTATCTATCTGTATGTTTTTGTTTTTCAGATTAACTTGAAAAGCTATGTAATGGAGATGGTGACAGCTATAACAAACTCTGGGTTGGTTTGTCCGACTGTAATGAGAGATGTATTCCATGCACTCAAAGAAGTGGCTACGACTTATTTTCCAGGTAATCTTTATAATAGTCACTAAAACCACTATTAGACCACAGCTTAAAACTCTACCTAATGGGAGTTTGTTTGATCCATTGGTTGGTTGGTTGTACTTGCTTTGCCTTTAGATCCAGTTATGTTCAAGCATGCTTTCCTGGGCACACAACTCAGCTTCCTATGCTGTTTCTTCAGGACATAGGTTAGTATAATTGGAGAGATAAAACCCACTGCCACCACACTAATGCTGCTACTCTTACTGATATACAGCAAGGAATCTTTTATAAGCACTATCCCACAGACAGGATAGCACAAACTATAGTGTTTGATAATTAAAACCAATTAAGGACCACTAGTCAATGTATGTGGTATACACCAACCCACTAAGTAGTTCATCTGGGTTGGAGCCGGTATTGAGATTAAAACTCCCATGCCTCAACTGAGATTGGATCCCAATACCTACCGGCCGAGAGTCTGATATTATAATTTGGTCTCTTGGAGTACTTTTATTTGAGTCATAAAGCTAAAGTGCCTTACATTGCTCACATGAAAATTATTTTTGGCAAGAAATTTAAAATTTGAGGAGAGTAGCTTTGCCAATTTTTGCCTTTCACGAATTAAAAAAACACTGCTACTTTCCATTTTCTTGCAAGTGTGAGGTGAATGCAAGCAGTCACTTGCCAGTAATGAAGAGGAATGTGTATCTTGATAAAGTACTTCAGACATTTCACTTTATAAGAACATAAGTCAGAAATATATGTATTTTTTGTTATTGACACCACTAGAGCACATAGATTTTTAAAATTATTAATCTTTGGCTAGCTATTGAATGTCAAACATTTGGAAATTTTGTCACATTAACTGTGAGCCAGCCTCCAATGGTGTTTGAACAACTATCTTCAGCTTGAGATTCACACATTCTACCACTAGACCTGAGGCTGAAAGTCTGAAAATAATGTCCATGGTTAACCTGTTATTTGTGTTTCAAATTTGTCCTTTAAGTAAACACTTTATCAGGACTTGAAATTTCAACATACTAAATCATATTGTCATAATTTGATTATGAAATACTAGATCTAAATCTAAACTAAATCTGACCATGATGTTAATGTTTTATGATTTAGCTTTTGTACTGTTTATGAAAAAACATACAAATATTATAATTATTATATTACAGATAATGCCACTATAAAGTACCGTGTGATTAGCAGTTTTGTTTTTCTCCGTTTCTTCGCACCAGCCATCTTGGGACCAAAGCTTTTTGAATTGCATTCAGAGCCACAGGTTTATGTATACAGTAGCTTTCATTAGTCAGACATTTTATCTTTATAACCTGATTGAGCAAATGTATTTTCAGATGGCAGTGACTGATTCAGATTTTATGTTAAGATCTGTTATTGTCTTTACGTCTGTTTCTGGCAAACTATATACTAGGTCAATAACATTTACATCATCGTTTTATGTATAAATGTATAACTCAATGCCAGTTAAAGATGTAATATGAGAAGTCCTTTAATTTAACATACTTTAATAATGAAACACACAAATAGAATCACACACTTAGTGATATTATAACGTGAGAAGACAAAACAATGCCAGTTCTGATGACTAAATAATAACTGTTGTAAGTGTCCTTACTGCATAACTAATCTGGCAAATGACGGCTGTTTTTATTATATAGGTTGTGAGACAGTTGTAACGTGTTCATTAATCACGCCTCTTCAACATAAGTGATGGAGATGAACATTGAAAATGGCAAATTAAAGTTAACAAAAAATTTATTTGTAAAAGATTGACTTTACATGATAGATTATTTGTTCTCAAATTGTGAAAACAGTAATTAACGAGATGTTTGTTGTTTTTTTTTTTATCAGGCTACCTCAATATGCAGAACATTGACTTTGATCTCAAAAGCAATTCAAGGTCTTGTTAATGTTGTCAGTTCTAAATCAGTGAGTTTCATGTTTCATATTTTTTAGTTTATGTTGTCTGTTCTAAATCAGTGAGTTTCATATTTTATAGTTAATGTTGTCAGTTCTAAATCAGTGAGTTTCATATTTTATAGTTAATGTTGTCAGTTCTAAATAAGTGAGTTTCATATTTTATAGTTAATGTTGTCAGTTCTAAATCAGTGAGTTTCATATTTGTTAATGTTGTCAGTTCTAAATTAGTGAGTTTCATATTTGTTAATGTTGTCAGTTCTAAATCAGTGAGTTTCATGTTTGTTAGTTAATGTTGTCAGTTCTAAATTGGTGAGTTTCATATTTGTTAATGTTGTCAGTTCTAAATCAGTGAGTTTCATATTTTATAGTTAATGTTGTCAGTTCTAAATCAGTGAGTTTCATATTTGTTAGTTAATGTTGTCAGTTGTAAATCAGTGAGTTTCATATTTGTTAGTTAATGTTGTCAGTTCTAAATCAGTGAGTTTCATATTTGTTAGTTAATGTTGTCAGTTCTAAATCAGGTGAGGTTTATATTTTATTTTTAATGTCGTCAGTTCTAAATCAGTGAGTTTTATATTTTAGTGAGTTTTATATTTTATTGTTCATGTCCTAAATCATTGCATTGCATTTATGACAAAGTGTTTGTATTGTATCTTGAAAAATGTTAAAATTGCCTTGTTTATTACATTACAATAAAACCTGCATAATTCAATGAAAAGGGAATTATGTAGTACTATTATTTTGGGTGCATCAAGTAAGCAGTAAGATTACGCATTTGACACCCTGGACTACAAATTTCAGCTAAGTATGTATGGTTTCCAATGGAGGTAGAAAGGTATTACAGGCAACGTGGGAAAAGATTTTAGGTACTAGTTATTATAAATAATGTGATTTTATAAACGTGTTTTCTAGGTGCCTTACTGTGTAAAGGAAGAATACATGATTCCACTGTTTGAATGTTTATCAGAAACTCAGTTTGTGGATGCTATTAAAATGGTATGTATCTTTTGCTTTGGTACGAGAAGTTTGTGAAATAAGTGGTGTAAAAATTCAAAATTTACACACAGTTCCTTTCATTTGGTTTGTTTACCAGATTATTTTTATTTGAGTATATATTTTCTCTTTCATATCCAAATTGTATTTATCTGAACAATTTTAATAAAATAAATCTCAACGGATTTTCATTTAATTTGATTCAGTAATTCTGAGAATCCTTTTATTTTTTGATGTAATGAAATATTAAATAACATTTAATACTAATTGAAATTGTACTTTTGATTTAATTTTACATTAAATGTATTTAGTTTAATGGGGTGAGTTAGTAAAGTTGTCTTCCCATAGGAGGCTTCTTGGTGACAAGGATAATTCCAGACTCAATTGTAACAAAATACATAGGAATGAATAGCACTTTGTAAAGCTTAGAACAAAATGTCCTACTTTACCCTTAAAAAATATTTTACTATAATTTTATGTAACCAACACTCTGCTACTCACATTAAAAAAAAAAAAACAGCATTAAAAATTACGTTATACTTTTGGAGATAGAAATTTCACTAACTGAACCTCGATAACTTAATTCCTCCCATCAAACTACAATGTACGTCATTAGACGATGTCATTCTCTAAATGTTTACTACCTCAAGGTAAGTATATTGTGGATATTTACTTGCTTGATCTTTGTTCTAAACAAATAAATTAGTGCATCAGTGACAGTAAATCATTAGCTTTATGTGTTCAAACCTACATGTATTGATGACACGTCCCATTATTTTGTTAATCCTTCTAAAATTCAGTCTGTTGTAAGCCTACATGTGTCATTGAGTACGGTCACAACTTATGTTTGATGGGTTTATAAATGCTAATTATTTGGTGGACTAATCATTATTATTATTATTTTTTTGGAACAATATTTAAAAAACAAAACTGGTAAGAAAATACTTGAGACCATCAAAGTAAAGCCAATGACATAGGTTGACGGCTGGTGCTCACCTCGTTTCCCTTTGAAGAATTCTACTTATTTGGACTAATGGGGAAATGTACATGTGTATGTACTTCTCAATAATTCCCCTGTGGGTATTGAAAACTTAAAACGATTTTGTATTCAAATGTAATTAGACTGATTTCAGTTTGATATTTTCATGTTTTGTTATAGTTGTTATAGATAACCTTTCTGTTCTCGATAACAAAAATGGTTTCCGTTTTGGTAGGGTTTCCATTGTCACTCAATAAAAGGGTGACGGTCATGTTCACTTATTTCTTAAAAAATTAAATATCTGAACAGAATCAATATATACTGTTAAGAAATAATCTCATTTGTCACAAATAGAACTTTAAATAATATTTTACATTTAAGAACCAAAATCTTGTCCAACATGACTCTTTGTCGGTCTGTTTTCAGAGTAAATTTTAAAGTTATTTTATTTATCATGTAAATATACATACACGTGCATAATTATAGTATTTATGCTTACATGGTAGCACACTGAAGTCAGTGATTTTCATTTTAAAGCAAACAATGCTGATAAATTTGTGACACTTTCAAATAACTATTTCAAGAAGTAAGTGATTAAAAATTTCATTGAGTGTCCTTTTGGAAGAGGAGATGATTCACCCCAAAACTACTAACTCAGTCCATTGTACGTTAAATGTATATAGCTTAATTGTATATTATTTATAAATCAGCCCTTTAAATTTATCACAGTATAACTCTCAAAGACTGATTTAATTTTTGTGCTGGTTGTGTGGTTAAACAACTAATTAATTATTTTTGCAATTTCAGTTTCTGGACATTGTCTCTTCAAAAACTGGTGCTCACTCACGCAGCATCGAAGCCCCCATAATACTCAAAGAAGGGTGAGTTTTATATTATTTTCTTCAACATTGTGTTAGAAATTTCTGAAGCTTTGTTGTGGATCACTCACACTCCATTAATTCTCAACATCTTAAATTGTTTTAAACTACTGCATTTGACATAATAAGCGCCCCTAAGTATTATAAAAATAAGAAAAAAATGAACCTAATTAGCACCCTCTTCAAAGTAAACATCTGACTTGCCGGAATTTACAAACCTTATTTGACTGAAGAAAAGATTTCAAACTTGCTGACAGTTTCAACTGTCCTGTGCAATGTAATATATAGAGGCTATTTCATGGTTTTTGTTAAATACGATTTTTATGTCAATGAGTGATGTGTTAAAACTCATATTTTCACAAGTTGCGAAGCAATGAGTGAAAATATGAGTTTTAACACATCACGAGTGGACATAAAAATCGTATTTAACAAAAACCATGAAATGGTCTGTTTATTATATACATCTTTTTCATTTATTAAAAAAAACCAACACAAAAATGGAAACCAAACAAGACAAACATTCGACCACTACTCAATGATTGACAGGAGACAATGTGCCACTTATCCTTACGCTACAACTAAAGAAAGAGACTGCACAAAAAAACAAATTACATTAAAAATAATTTATAATTCATTGACAACAAATAAAGTTACCGATATTTTTTGTAAGAAAATATACTAACATTTATCATAGTCCATCTTTCATAAAAATTAACGATTTTGTTTGGTTAAATAATAGGCGCGTATAAGTACATTTTTCCTGAAAAACGGCCCGCCTCCCTCCCCTA
>JAULBS010026307.1:0-10489 GCA_032355785.1 Symmetromphalus regularis
TATTCTTGTGGAAAATTCCCCAAGCCAACACTTCGTGAAGTTGCTTTTTCACAGTGAAACTATCATTGAATATAAAGTGCCTGTTCTTCTTTAGTAACAATTCCTTACAAAGAAGGCAACTGTCATTATTTTACCTTTTTGGAATTACCTTTGAAAATGACGTTTCTGATAACTGCTGTATTTCCGTTTATTTTGTTCCCGTTTTTGATTCATTGAAAGCCGAATTATCTTCTCATGATGCGAGGCATCCAATCAAAAAACTGTTTTCTCGGCCCGGGTTTTTATGAACTATATTAGTCAGGGGTTCCACGGACTCGAGTGACACCTGACGTTGTGAGGATGAGGACAGACTAACTTACTGTAATCAAATCTCAGTCGAGGCATGGGATTTTTAATCTTAGTATCGGCTCCAACACAGAGTGAGTGCTCCGCAAGGCTCAGTGGGTAGGTGCATACCACTTACACCAACCAGTAGTCCACAACTGGTTTATCAAAGGCCATGGTATGGGCTATCCTGTCTGTGGGATAGTGCTTACAAAAAAATCTCTTGCTGCGTATGGATAAAAGTAGCTGCATTAGTGTGGCGGCAGCGGGTTTCGTCTCTCTTACTAACCCCTACCTCTATCCTGGGCACTATTAACGTGCTTGAACCTTAATTGGTTATAAGTACAAAAATAAATACAACCAACTAACCTGCCGACAGACAGTCAGTCAGAATCGAATCATAATCGCAAAACCTTGTTTAGCGAACGTCTTTTAACTATTTGGTTCTAAACATAAGACAGTATTTTCAAACATTATGATAGAATATTGATTAAAGACAATGCGATATAAATTACTACCATAACTACTAAGAACTTTATAGTAAATTTATATCAGAAATCTTTTTAAAATGAATATTAATGAATGTTACAAATGTGTTTATTTTTAAAGGCATTATGGAACCCAACTATATTCGATCCGTTTCCGTGTGTTATCGGAGAAGTCCGTCAAGTGTTTCACGAGGATCTGACGTCAGATCGAAATCAGCGCTGAGTTCATTGTGTAATTCTAACAGGCGAGAAAGACTTTTACAAAGAAAACATTTGATTGGATGCCTGTCTTGTGACGAATCATCTGACTATATAGACGAAAAGTGTTCCATTTTAGACGAACTGACGTGTCTGTACGGAATAAATATGTACCAACAAGTGAGTATTATAGATATACACGGAATGGACGTTTAGGCAAAATAATGTTTACATGTTTTACTGAATCATTTACAAAACAGGTCGCAATCATATATATATTTATTTATTGTGTGTGTGTGTGGGGGGTGGGGGGTATTTTTAGGGTAATAAAGGAAAAGATTGTTTGTTTAATGACACCCCAGCACATTGTTTATTCCAGGGATGAAAAGCGGTTCCTGAAAGTGGGGGTGGGGCGGATCATCCCCCTGTCCAAAAAGGGGGGGGGGGAAGCGAGACGAACAATTCCCCATCCAAAAAGTGGGAGAGGGACGGACCATCCCCCTGTCCAAAATGTGGGGAGAATATGTCCACCCATGCCCGCCGGGATTGATGCCATTATAGACTGCGCTAAGACGACATGGTTGAGTGTTACACTGATACAATAAAGAGAAATACTGGTAAAGATTATTATTTAGGCATTTTAATTTCAGTTTTTCGAAGCAAAAAGTGGGTGTGATGATTATATAGGCCACATGTCCTCTCTGTCCTCTCTGGAATTTACACCCATGATTTATTCAGCGGCTAATATGTGTATACTGTGACTTATAGCCTTTTAGAGGAAACCCGCTACCGCCACAAATGCTACTCTTTCCGATTAGCAGCAAGGGATCTTTTAAATGCGCTTTCCCACAGACTACAGCATTTGATCATTGGGGATCACTGGTCGGTGTAAGTGTTATACACCTACCCACTGAGCCTTTGCGGAGCACTCACTCTGGATTGGAGATTTGATCCCAAGACCTACACCCGTGAACCAGCAGCTTAACCACTGCGCCACTGAAGCCGGTTTTTAGGGTAACAAAGACATATTAACTATGTACTCCTACGTTCGTTTCTGTTTTCATTTACAGAAAGCTAGAACTGACCAAAGGAGACGTACAACCGGTGCGGAAAGACCCGCTCACTTTCAGTAAAGTAAAATTTGTTTTATCTAACGACGCTTCTATTAGAATATTGATTTTTATCTTATCATCGCCTGTTTGACGTCAATC
The DNA here is from genome assembly GCA_032355785.1 of Symmetromphalus regularis. Classification (NCBI taxonomy): domain Eukaryota; kingdom Metazoa; phylum Mollusca; class Gastropoda; order Neomphalida; family Neomphalidae; genus Symmetromphalus; species Symmetromphalus regularis. The sequence goes on from JAULBS010026307.1 coordinate 2,222, forward strand.
AAATGGTCATTCCGACATATTCTTAGAGAAAACCCGCTGGTATGAGCTGTCCTGTCTGTGGGACGATGCATATAAAAGACACCATGCTACTTATCGGAAAGAGTTGCATATTTGGCGGCAGCGGGTTCCCTCTAAATGAATATGTCAGAATGACCATGTGATTGACGTCCAATAGCTGATGACAAGATAAAAATTAATGTGCTCTAGAGGCGTCTTTAAATAAAACAAACTTTACTTTTACTTTTCAATTTAGTTTTTTCTGTTTCAGTTTAATTTCCCTAAGAGATCCACGATACAGTTGAATCAGTCCAGAAAATGGATAGGTTAGTATAATTATATCTCGTATGAAGAGCACTCACGTACGCATTCAGACACACACACACACACACACACACACACACACACACACACACACACACACACACACACACGCACACACACATCTACTCTCCACCCACTTCCTAAGAAACAATACAATTTAAAAACCAAATGGTATACTAGTTTCGGAAGGTCAATTAGCTGGAGTTCTCTCAAAATTGAGTGCACCCTGGGACATCACAGGGCCTATACTAGGTTTAAAAATAATATGACATTTTAGCCACGGCAACATAAACTTGCTTCAGTGGCGGTCTAATGGCCTAGGATATACCCCCTGACCAGACTATACCTGGTTTTAAAGTGGGCTAGCCTGTTTTATACACCGGATATATTTTGGACTGTATATTCCAGTAGCGGATCAAGAGGTCCAGGGGGCCTGGAAAACCTCTTTCTAGATTTTTGTTGTTGTTTTTTATATGTATTTTCCGAGTGGAAGGACGTGATAATTAACCATTTTCCCCAGTCCTATTTAAACATCAAATCTGGCCCCTCACCCTTCGCAGAAATCCTGCATCCGCGCCTGTATTCCTTCATGTACATGTATAACTAAATGATCTTATATATATATAATTATAGGTAACGCGTGGCAGTGTGAAAATGAGGCTTTTAGACAGATGTATAACGTAAGTATTTCTACTGAAGATGTTATTGTGAGTAGATAGAGGGAAAGGAAAAGTATTTAGATATTTATTTTTAATGTTTTTTTATTGAGTGAGCCTCGGTGGTCCAGCTGTAGAACGTCGGACTCTGAAGCTGATGACATAGGTTCAAAAATCGTTGGAGGCTGGTTCACTCTTGACTACATGTAAAAATAACCAAATGTTTGACATGCAATAGCCGATGATTAATACATTAATGTGCTTTAGTGGTGTCGTTTAACAAGACGAACCGAACGAACCTAGTCTAACGAAAAAGGAGAGCACTACTACAACAAATAAATGCAAATCTATTGTCTCCCTTTGATCAAAAGACCTAGGGAAAACTGGAACTTGTTAAGCAAGTGTCTTAACTACAGGCTAATTGAGGCAGTATGGGTGAGGTTGGGGTGGGGAGGGGTGGGAGTGATTGAAGAAAGTCGCACACATTTGAAAAGTGTATCTTTGTACATTTGACAGTGTTTATTATGGTTGTTAAAATATTTATTTTATTTTATTTGCTTACTTACTTGAGAATACTTGGTAATGATACTCGGTTTTTGCGAAGAAGCTGAAATTGAAGAAAGTTTTCAAAAAGAAAAATATCATGTGTGTTTTTTAGCATGTGTTTTTCTTTTACAGTCAGCATCCAGATTCCCACGACGTCGAACGCCATTACCTACGAAATTTCCCTCACTACAGATGTCAACCAAACCGTCAGTAAAGTTGTCAATAAAACCGTCAATGAAGTCAAAAACATGCAAGTCATGACACGGCAGACGACAACGTAATGTTTCAGGTCAAGGTCAAACGGTGCAAATAACACGTCTTCTGCGCAATGGACTAATGTGAAATTATCAAAACAGAACCAGGGGCGTCAATCCAGGGGGACGGGGTATACATCCCTCCCCTACATTTTGGACGGGGGGATGCTAATATAATTATTCCACTCCCCCATATTTTACTTCGAAAAATTGAAATTAAAATGCCTAAACAATAATCTTTTCCAGTATTTCTCTTTATGATATCGATGCAATAACACTTAACCATAATTATGGTCTTAGCGCAGATATACTGAAGTACACGAGGGTCTATTGTAGATTTGCGGTTTTAGCCGGAAAAGGCATTTTAAAAACCTTGAATTTTCAAAACAAAAATTAGGTGGATACATGCCTCCACCCCATCTGCTTAGACGCCTTCTTCCAGAAAGCCCCTTTGAGCTGAAGAGAACTTCATTACACTTATGGCCATCATTCGATGGCATCAAACAGTTGTGACATGACTGTAAAATAATAATAATAATAAACTACCTCTTTCATGGAAATAGTTGTGCTCGATGTCAACAGTTTTCTAACCAATTCTGAGATTTTAATCATAGTGCAAACGTCTCACTACAGAAAAACTCCCATCCAAGTACATGATATGGGTTGAAAGCTCGAAGTGAATCACATTATAACGTAACGTGTTCCCTAATGCTGGCAGTTCATTACTGTGATGGTTCTAAAAACTTTATAATTAAATAATTATTATTTTAGCCGATGGTTTGAGAATAATAGTTGTGAATCTTTATCATATAGTTTAATATTCTCCTGTTCAGATAATTACGTCCAATTTTGTTGTGTGTCATTTTGTTCTTGTTATTGTTGGTAATTTTACCTTTAGTTCCTATTCAGTTCTTGTTTTTTCTGTACATAAGCTTGAACTTGAACCCAAACCCTGACATATATTTTTTTATATAGTTCTTCATCTAAAATGTCCAGTGATTATTATTTTAATTATAAATGATTCTCTATACATTTTTATGATTATTGTTTCAAGTTCTTCTATTTGTGCGTTTGCATAACAAAACATAACAGTTTTTGTGTCGTGTTTTTCTTGCAACCAGAAAAACACGTGTATTCAATGATAAGGTGGTGTTTATTCACACAATATCTCAGCAACAATTTTATTGAAACAAGCTATAGTGACCCGGAACATCTATGCAAATAGATTTACCTGTTTCAAGAAGAAATGTTTTGTTTTAATTTGAAATCGCTATACAGAGGACCCTAAGCATGATTAACTATACATAAAATCTGTCATGCGTAGGCCTACGTAAAGAAGACAAAACGTAGAATTAAAGGTAAAATTAACACACACAAAAAAAGCAAACATAACAAAATAAAATAAATAAATATAATTAAAATAATTACATAATAAAACCAACATTGACCGTAATTATTTATACAGAATAGTAGTTGATGTCCAAAAGGTTTTCCCTATTTAAAACCCAAGATAATTTCATATTATTATTGTTATTATTATTATTATTTCTATCATTATCATCATCATTATTATTTATTAATTTATGACTTTACAATTATTATTTTTTCGTGGGGTGGGGTGGGGTGGAGGAGAGGTGTAAAAAACGAATGTCATTTTAAATACTATTTATAACTTGATTGTGATAAAATATGATTAATGTTTGCATATTATCTAAATTAACTGTTTGTCGTTTTTTTGATCACTCATGAACGTTTGTCGTGTACAAATATGCATATACACCAGGGGGGACCAGTAGCCTTAAAAAGTTACTTGTCCCCACGAAAAAAACTAGTCCATCCCCCACCCCCCATTTTAATTTAATGATTGGAAAAATATCTACTGGTCCGGGGAACTAGCGTCAATAAGCATTTACTCGCTCCTAGCGATCTTTACTCTCCTCCGGCAAGGGAGCGAGCACTGGTTTCTATCCCTGCCATATGAAAACGGGTTACAATTTTGAACTTTGTTAGATTTTCTAAGAGCAGAAAACAGGACACAAGTCGATTTCTTATTGTTGATGTCATAGACGGGTAAACATGACAATCGGACATTATATGCGTTAATGTAATAAAGTCGAGGGGGTGGGGGGGTCGTAATAGAAGTTAATCAATTCCTTAAAACGGAAACTACACTAACACTTGTTTGGGCAGATCAAGGGGGATCACTTGAGCAAGGGGAAAATCACTTGAGCAAGGGGAATCACTTGACCAAGGGGAATCACTTGAGCAAAGGTCAGTCGGTGCATTTCCTTGCTCGGGCACGTCAGGCTAAATTGACAAAAAGTCTCACATCAACTCATTTATGTCTCATAAAAAACAATAATAATAATAAGTGTATACTGAAAATAATTGATATCATTTGGGAATTACATGTAATTTCAATTTGTTTTTCTGTATTTTTAATGCATGTATATATGGTTCTTGGAATAAATTTTGATTGTTTTTCTTTTAATTCAGTAGTTGGCGTTCGTGTGAATAAGTTTATGTATTTTCCCATAATTCATAGATAATGTTTTTCGAGTCGGCATTTTCATTAATGTTTTTGAGTAATAAACCAGTTGTGGACCAGTGGTCGGTGTATGTGGTATACACCTACCCATTTTATGTTTGAACCGATATTGAGATTAATAATCCTATGCCTCGACTGAAATTTGATTCCATTACCTACCAACTGTGAGTTCGATAGCTTAACTTTTGTACTACCGGGTCTGGTATATTAATTTGGTGTTGTGCAACCCACAGAGGCGTCTGCGCACTTCCGAGACAGGTATATTGATTTGGTGTTGTGCAACCCACGGAGCGTCGTCTGCGTACAATAAGGGCCGGTATATTGATTTTGTGTTGTGCAACCCACGGAGAGTTGTCTGCGCACTATAGGGGCCGGTATATTGATTTTGTGTTGTGCAATCCACGGAGTGGCGTCTACGTACTATAGGGGCCGGTATGTTGATTTTGTGTTGTGCAACCCAAGGAGAGGCGTCTGCGTTCTATGGGGGCCGGTATATTGATTTGGTGTTGTGCAACCCATATAGAGGCGTCTGCGTACTATGGGGGCAGGTATATTGATTTGGTGTTGTGCAACCCACGGAATGTCGTCAGTGCACTATCGGCCCGGTATATTGATTTGGTGTTGTGCATCCCACGGAGATTTGTCTGCGCTCTATAGGGACCGGTATATTGATTTTTGATAGTGCAACCCGCAGAGAGTCGTCTGCTCACTATCAGGGCTGGTATATTGATTTGGTGTGCAACCCACGGAGAGTCGTCTGCATACTACAAGGGCTGGCATATTGATTTGATGTTGTGCAACCCACGGAGAGTCGTCTGCGCACTACAGGGGCTGGTATATTGATTTGGTGTTGTGCAACCCACGAAAAGTCGTCTGCTCGTTCCAGATCGGTAACTTTCGTGAACTGTAAACAGGAAGGTGAGTTACCTGGACCCATATGTCTATATGTATTATATACATATGTCTATATGTATTATATACTTATTATTTCTTTTAAATAAGAAGCAGTTAGTTTAAATAATAAAGCTCTTTCGTTTTGAAACTATCGTAACATATTGCGTGAAAATTCTGTTCATTTATTGTTTGTTTACCTCCACATGGCGAAAAGCTAGATATTACAACAAAAAAGACACTTAACTGTAAACATTGTTCTATGGAACGCCATTCGGGACATATTCATAATAAAATAAGAAGCAGTCATAGAGACCATGAGGTGAGGGGTGACATCTGAACAGGGTAATAGAAAATTCTTAAGGTTATTTCTCTTGTTTTTAGTTGTTTATTTGTTAATTTGTTTTATGAATATGAATTTTTTATTGGGTGGAAGTGGGGTGGGGGAGGGGTACCACACTGTCTATGAATCTGATAATTGTAAGACGTGTGAATATAAAATGTGATAGGTAAAAACGATGGATTGGATCGGTTTTCTGTTTGTTTGTTTTTCAAATGTCTATATGTGGCTGGTATCCTAAAATATTCACTAGGATCCATTTTCAAATATTATGCATTTTTAACAACATATTTTTTTTGCAGTTCCATCTACATTTTGAAACATGATTGTGGCTGTATTTTGTCCTTGTGATTGTCCTCTATCTGGAGCGGGATATAGCTGAAACAGTAACGTGTCCGCCTGTGAAATGGTCGGTTATCGGATCGGTTCTTCTCTGAAGACCCATTTGCAGTTTCTGGCTATTTTCCGTTCCAACCAGTGGTCCACAACTGGTTGATCAAAGTCTTTGGTATGTGCTGTCTGGTCAGTGAGAAAGTGCGTATAAAAGACCCATTGCTTCTTATTGGCAGCGGATTTCTTCTAAAGAAATATGTCCGAATGACCACATGTTTTACGTCCAATAGCCGATAAGATAACAATCAATGTGCTCTAGAGGCGTCGTTAAATAAAACAAACTTTACTTTTTATCCTCTACCTAGTTGGAAGATTGTAGCTCAGTCTACCGATACATAAGTGCTGGGGTTATCGTTAAACACATAATCTCATTCATTAATTTTTTTTTTTTTGCTTTAACTTTCAGATGATTTTGTAAAGAAAAGAAAAAGAAAATGTTGCTTTTTATCGTTTCCCTGGTTGTCATCTATCTAATTGTCAGATGGTTGCTCAGCCTGCCGACAGTTGGTCACTATGACGACAGATACGTCTTCATCACTGGGTGTGATACTGGGTTTGGTAATCTGCTGGCTAAACGACTGGATAATCTGGGATTCCACGTGTTTGCCGGCTGCTTGACGAGCAATGGAGCTGAGGATCTTCAGAAAGCGTCGTCCAAGAGGTTGATGACTATACCAAATCTGGATGTCGCTAGCGAGGAAAGCATAGAACAGGCTCATCGTTATGTTGTTCACCACCTCCCAGATGACAAAGGTAACAAAAAATACTAGGTGAAATTCTCAAACGTTGTTACAGTAGGCAGTTCAGACAGAGAGGAGGCGCGGCTAGGTGAGGCAGTTGGCATGGGCCTACCAGTAGCGGATCCAGAGGGGCTTGCAGGGGGGCCAGACGCCCCCTTTTCTAGAATTTCTTTTTTTTAAATATATATTTTCCGAGTGGGAGGACGTGAAAATTAACCATTTCCCCCAATCCTATTCACCTATCACATTTGGACTCTCCCTCCTTCCAGAAATTCTGCTCCGCGCCTGCCTACTATTCTGAAGGAGTCAAATCCTCCTGGTATTTAGCACTGATACTTAATGAGCAGTTTGAAATGGGGGCCTACATTTCCCATCTGACCTGGGCCTACTGCTAGCTTTGCACGGTCCTGACAGTTGGTGTGGGTCTTTTTTTATGTTCTTGCTATCAATGCTTTCTTTTGATTGACCATCAAAATCCATATTCATCATAACTGTTCATATAACAATGTAAAAAACGCTAATCAAAATTAACTTTAAATACAATTTTATTATATTTATATTAGCATCAAAATTATTTCTAAAAAAAGGTTTTTATAAAACAATAAAAATATCCTAAATTTATATACATTTGTATTAAGTGGCAATTGTAATTGAAGTCAGGATCATCGTGTTCTACTCTAGCCAGGTAGTATATTAAACCTAGGGGTGCAACGATACGGCCAAAATCGTACTGCGATATATTGCAATAGGGCAAACTCATAATATTGCAATACATATTCAGTTTCCCCCTGAATTCCGTGATTCCTCGGACGCGGAAAAATGTGCAGAATTTGCATCCCAGCGCAGAATTCTCACCGTCAGCGGAAAAATCTATTTTCATGCAGAAAACTTGCAGAATTTGTCATTTTACGCAGTGGATTTTTTAAAAATCACATCACAATGAATATAAACGACACATTTTGGAAAATAATAAGCTGAAGCATTGAATTAGAAAGTTTTTTCTTTAAAGTAGATAACGTATAAATGCATAAGTGTCGATTGTTGCCGTCAACGCAGAAAAAATTGAACACGCCACTCATGACACATTCAGAAGGGTGAGCGCTCCCACTCACCTGCTAGACTGTTTTTTTTTAATGTTTTTTTTTTATATTAATTCATAAACGTTATGTGATAGAAGACGATGGTAACTAGGTAAATTCTTCGTGAGCGCTCGCTCTTCTGAACAGGTTATGGGTTACGAAAACTGCCGAAGACTCGGAAGTAAATTATACAAGTTTTACGAATACGGAGTAGGATTCTGTCATTTTATCCTATTTAATATATATCATATGACAATGATATTAGTATGTATAAATTGTTTCGTTGGTATTCCTCTATCATAACAAGCGACTCTAACATTACATATTTCTTAACTATTTGATTGGACTACTGGGTCCTGGTAGTATCATGGGAATTTATACTGGAACTAACTTTGTGAAAAAAACATTAATTTTATTGTAACTTTTTATAACTTACTGTCATAGTCATAGGTTTTATAGATGGATACTCATTAGGTAGATATATCGCGATACACGAAACC
>JAULBS010026318.1:0-10487 GCA_032355785.1 Symmetromphalus regularis
ATTGTATATCTACATATTTCTTGTAATGTTTTGGTCGGAAACTGAAGCGTTTGTAGCCAGTAAATTGCAGGGCTTTGGTCTTTAGCGGGTATATGGCCCACATTGGACTGGATGCCAACCAATAACCAATAATCAACAAGCAGCCCGTCCATTTTGGACTACTCTATTATAAATATAAAACCACATCACATACATGTATGACACAAAGGTTTGGTTTTCTGTCAGAGAAAAGAAAGGTAAAAAAATGTAAATAAGATCAACAAACCATTGTGTAAAAGGGGGATTAGAGTGATCGAGTAATTTTGTCCATCGTTTATGCCAGACAACCTGTTCCGCAGCCTCAGCCCAGTATTCCTCAGGATTGTTGATAGAACGCTCGAACGCGCTCTCGTAGGACACTTGCTGCACAGACGAACTGACATGCAAACAACGTCGACATACAGTGTATAAGGGGTGACCCTTTCTACGAAAATGTCGTGAAGTCAATGACAAATTAAGTAAATATCGACAAATTGTTTCGTATGTTGTTAAAATTCTCATCTTAAAATTGGCGACATTTGACACCGAGAGAGGGCGTTGCTAAAAGCAGGATTTACAACCAAATTTATCGAAACTATTAAACATTGCTGTTAAACGAGACAATATATAATCTCTTTGACTGGTTATCGGTCACTTATGTGACTAACTCACGCTTTTCCATAGTGGCGCATCACATAACATTTCTCGTGTAGCAAACATTATTCCATGCGCTTTCCAGAATTTTCTTTCTTTGATTTGATTTTTAAATTATTGTTTACATATTAACTTTGGCGAGTTGTGTAGTGTACTAAAAGTTGGTTCGCTATGGCAGATGTGGACAGCGAAACCGTAGATGTGCAGCCAATGAATGCCGAAGTTGAAGCAGTTGACATTACACCTGATAAAGACGGCGGCATTTTAAAAGAGATTTTGAGAACTGGGGAAGGAGATTCTACACCAAACCTGGAAGATAAAGTCTTTGTTCACTATGTGGGCACACTCACTGATGGAACTCAGTTCGATTCCAGCCGAGAAAGAGGAGACAAGTTTGAATTTGAGCTTGGAACAGGCATGTATTAATTCATAATAGGTACCAGCAGTACTTAAACAGCGTTACAACTTACAGTGGAAGAAATAGCGAAAAATCACGAAAAAAAAGCTAGTTTTTAATCTGCCCTACTCAGTTGTATATTTATATTAAAAATACCCGAAAATATTGTAAATTAAATAAAGATTTAATCTTGATTTTGAAGCCAATTTTTTTTATTTTTTTTATTTTAAGACAACCAACCATAACTTAATTCATTACAGCCACTTTTGCAAATTATCGCTATCTTTTGTTTCAATGGCCATTGCGTTAATCGAAAAACTTCTTATCTGTGTAAAAGCATGGTGTTTTGTTTCGCTTGGCACTCGATCGCCTTTGCAGGCACAAGCTATTAATAGATCGCATCAGAAAGACGACTGAATGAGCTTTAGTTTTGTATATGATACCCATATATTTAAAACAAAATAAAAGTATGCAGAACAAAAAACCACACCCCTTGCAAAAAAGAAATCAACAAAAACAAAATTTAAAAAAAACCTACTGATCTAATAGTAATACCCCACTAAGGTTATATCAAAATAAAGCTTAAGAAACCATGACCTTTTCCAAGTTCTACCAAACGGCAACAGAGATCTTTTGATTTGCGCGATGCCAGTTAGTGACATTCTAATATGGCGGTGAACCCACTACAATTATGAGGAAACAATTTTTTTTTTTTTTTTTATAATAATTTTATTATTATTTAATGTGGATGATAATTAAATTTATTGATTTCAGGTTGTTACTTGGGACTACTTTGACATCGTTTCTCAATTCAGGCATTGCTTATTTGTTCCCGGAAATGTAATTGCTCACATGTTTAAAACCAAAATCAGTCTTTGATGTTTTGAGAGTCAAAACAATAACAAATTTCATTTTTATAATGTCCCGACACTTGTCCAGGAAAGGAAGCGTCGTGCAAATCCCTTGTACTTATACTGTAGTAATGCGGGCACTAATCTAGAAAAAATGGGAGAAGTGACTTCTCCCTTCCCATCAGAAATGGCAGAAGTGAACCCACCAAAACTAAATATATTTATTGTTTAATTTTTATAACAATTTTTTTTTTTGTCATTTAGGCCTATGACTCTTTTTTTTCAGGGGAGATTTTGAAAATATATTTTTATATTTAAATTAACAAAAAAAAAATCTTTTAACTATTAAACTTTCTTTCAATAATAATTGTCATCTATCTCCATTTTATAATGGTCTACCCATTTTGCGCACAGAATGATGAGAATCTAAAACATGATCTTGTTGCATTTTCCACAATCACCAGACAATTAATGAATTATTGTTAATTAAGATTTAATAATTCAATAAATAGAATCAACCACCATGTAACTTGAATAGATATCCCATTGAAAATATCTACTACTGACAACAAGACCATGAAGTGAATTGAAATCACGTAATCTTTGAAGTTGCTAGAATCACATCATAATTATTTCTCGCAAAAGCATCCGGTTTCCAAAAGAATAGCCATAAGAGTATCAATAAACCAATCAAAACCACTGTCTTAGAAATTATTGAAAATTAATTAGTAGACCACATTTTGTTGTCCATATTTTAGCAAAGCTAAATTAAAACCCTGCATACAGACCAGTCTCAGAGTCCAATGGCTTTGAACACTAGCAGTAAATCAACAGGCAGCACGATTTTAACTGCATCTCTAGCAAAGTAACTGGAATTCTTGTTCATATACATGTACATAACCAAACAAAGCTCGATACGGTCTGTTCTGCGTTCCCAGAAATAGCCGGTCATTGACAGGGGACAGTAAACATGTGTCATGCAAGATTTGTTACTTGTTTGTGTGTAAAGATTAGTTGGTGGTGCAGGGTTTAAGTTGGACCATAAAAATCATTAGCAATTTGGTCAGAAATTCTTTAGCCAAATTTAGTTTCAGTTAGCCAGATAAATTGAACAAAACTTCGGCGCTTTAAATCATATATTTTTTCAGGCACTATAGATGGATTATGTGACAATGGCAATCCTGTGAAACAGTGTTCGATTCCAAACCTGATTATATTTACCGTATAATTATAAGTTGTACATTTGTAAAAACATACATCTGATTAGATCATTGATTAAATTATAGTGCTGTATTTACCGATTTGACGGCGATAATGCAAAGTTATTTCAACCAACAACAAAGCTACCAAGTTCGCATTCTTCCGATGTTGTCTGAATTAAAGTTGTACATAAAAATGCGTAGACACAGGAAGTAGTAATTTAGATGGTTCGCTGACCAATTAAAGGTGGGAATTACACAAGAAACAAGGAAGTACTGGTTCTCGACTGATTATTACATACAGTAGTGTAGCATAGCATAAATACAAGTGTGGTACCAGTCTATGTGTCAGAAAGTGACTCGCAATATTTGAATTAGCCATTTGGCGATTTCATAATGCAATGCATTCGCCAAATTCCATTTTAATTCGCATTTGGCGAATGACAGCTTAAAGGCTGCATTTGTATTACATATACCTAGTTAAAAAATTTAATTGTATAAATGTTTCACATTTTTATCAATTTTGACGGAGGAAATTTCGATAACACGCTTCTTTTAATTGTGTATTTGAAATGTACATTAATAATTGCTTGGTCAATTCTGAATTGGGACGAATTCTTTCAGTATTCGATCAGAACATTCTGATGGTTTCACCGAAAAAATACGACAAAATCCAATCTTAAAATTTGTAATTTTTAAATGTGAAAAAAAATTATCAACTCGATATGGAATTCCCTATACAATGGCTCATTTAAAATGTCTTGTGTGAAATGAAAACGAGATCTAGTATAACAAATGCATATAAGTTTCATTCGTAATCAATATTTAGAGCATAAAGCCCCTTAAATTCTGTGAGAGTGTGCCTTTAAGCGACCATCTCAAAAATGAGTTGCATCGCGTTGCTTTTGGTTAGGGACGAAATGCTCATTTCATTTAAATCAGAAGGAAAAAAACGAACTATCGATTCCAGGATTATAAAATAAATAAATATATATATATATATATATATATTTTAATCTGCCCATCTGAGTTACAGACCCCATCAATTAGGCCCAGGCCGCTTTTAAGGCATGCTTTGCTATAGGCCTAGTTCCAGTCTATCGATTTAGATTACAAAGTCCATCACAATGTAACATTACATGCATATGCCAGTTCATCAGTGTTCCTTTGTCAGAAACATACACAAATAGTCTAAGAGATAGAGGCCGTTAATCAGCATTTTAGTTAAGGGAGGTTTGACAAGCCTATTATATGGAAAAAGTAGTGCCAAGTCCAAAAAAAACCCCAGTCTTATTGGTCCTACTTCAGACAAAATTGCCATTTTGGCAATTTTTTGGCCAAAATCAGATTTTTTTCAAGTTGTCAGTTTGTTTTTATCATTTTATATCTATGACTCCTAAAACATCTATTTTTTGACAAAAGAATACTAATCTCATAAATGTGGCAAAATTGTGGCCAAGTTTGGCATAAATTTGGACCCAAAACTGATTATTTTTCGATGTAATTTAGGTAAGGGTGGTTTGACAAGCCTATTTAGTCTGTGGGCTAAGTGGGCTCACCTTGCACACACACCCTCCCCCTCTAAAATTGACAAAATTGAATGAAAGTTATAGTGTTTTAACTAAATTTTCAATTTTTAGATATTAACAGTGAAAATAAAGAGACGCAATATCATTGCTGGTGTGCTGAATTTGGTTATAGCACTAAATATTGGTTACACCATTTTTTGGGTTAGGGGAAACAGAAATGGCCATAACTATGGACATAATGGTCAGTGGTGAGTGAATGACACATCAAAATGTTTGTCTTAGGCCACTCTATAAGTCTGTATGGGTTATATGCAAATTAAATAGTCAATAATGAGGTCAACAGAGGTCAAAATGTCTTTGGTTAAAATCTGACACCTGACAGTGTAAGTGGCCAGCATTGCATTGAATTGGGAAATATTTTCTGTTAACAGCCTGCAATATGCTTTTTAAACACCTTGTATATTCAACTCATTAATGTTCAACTATTTTGGAATTGGAAGATTCGGTGGCAAACAGAAAATGGTCTAATTTCAAAAATGGCAAAAAATCTGTGATCAAGGGATAGGAAAGATAGAAATGACCACAAGTTATAGCAAATCATTCGATGCCATAAAATTACTATTTAATACTACTTCATCTGTTGATTTTAGTGTCATTCGTATAATTAGTTTTATAAATGCAAATTGGATCCACAAATAGGTTATCAGTGGTCTTAAAAGATCAAAAACTATGGACACCGAATGAAATTAGAACATGTCATCTTTATTTGTCTCAAAGAAGAACAGAGTTGTTTTAGATACCAAACAACGTCAATATGAAAGAGATGGTTTACATAGCACACCTGCCAATAAATAGTAGTTTAAAGGTGTCCCACCTGCCAGTGTCTGATCGTTTAGAAGTGTTCAAACAAACCAAAAGGACTGAGGTTCATTTGACTATAATTATTGATTAGATTCTGCAAACCAAAATATTAAGGTTTTTTGTCACATATGAAACCATGATGTAACTTGCATTTGTTTATTAGAACCTTTGAATAAAAGGTTACTAAATTACCTGAAGGCCATTCAGAATTTCCATCATTATCACAAGCATATAAAGAGTACTCATTTTTGAGATAATGATGGAAAAGGTGTGGCACAACAAGCTCCTTCAAAGGAATAGGCAAAGTAAAACCCCTCAAAATTCTTCAGAAACAGCTAAAATATCAGGAAGTTTTCAAATGCTTTACTGAGTCGTGGGAGATTCCTGATAACCTCTTCCTTACTCTTGGGGATGTTACTTGTGCAATATATAATAAGAGTACAAAGACAAAAAATGTTGACACCCTTCGCTTCGAAATGCTTGCTTCCAAATGTGGTGGCCCAGAAAAGACCTTAGACTAAAATAAGAACATCGATCTCCCCCCCCACCCCCGCCACCCACCCCATGAGTTTACCTTCAGGAGCACATTAGGAGAATAAACTATCAAGTGGGAATTTGGAAGAGATTTCACTGTGCCTGGCCAGAAATCTCAGTTTCAAATGGATGGGTATCAAAGGATGGAATAAGATTGGAAACAAAATGGTACAAAGGAGATGCAATGACCCCTAAATTGGCAGATACTCTTGAGCAGGTTGGAGATGAGGAGGATGATGAACAGGGAGGTAGTGACACTGATGATGAGTATGACAGTGAGGATCAGGAAAATCTTGACAGCAGTTACAATATTGATTAAATCAAACTTGAATGTCAAATGTCAGAAGATGGACGAAGTTTAAAATAACCATTGGACTTTGGGTGGCCATGGTTATTCTGCTGACATTGATGGCTTACAATAAAGGGTATATATATATGCATTTATGTCTACAGTAGAGAATGCATGAGTTTTAGTGGTTAGGGAGTGTTTGCAGTCATATGTCAGAAATAGGTGGAAAAAAGTGTTAACTGCTGAAAATGACAATTTTTTCTGTTTTTTCTCTAAACAAGCCCACATACAAGTAGTTTCAAAAAACCATATCAAACTTGGCTGATTATGTTTATTTTTCAAAATAATGCCATTTAAAAACCTTCAGTTAATGTACTAATGCACCGGAATGGGAAAACGTTTTTATCGTTTTCTCGAAACCAACCTGTTCAGGTAAAACCAACTTATTCCTGGCTTTTTTCTAGTTTTTTAGTTTGTTGCACAATGTTCAGAAGAACTGATTCCATCAGACAGGCTCAACTAATTCCAGTTGTAAGTTAGACCTCTACATGTATGTGGTGAAAGCCCAATCATCACCTAAGAGTCAAAAAAGCAGATGCACATCAATTCTGAAGTTCATGAGATCACTGCCTCCATTCATTACATCTGGATTGAAATAATGTTTGAAAGTTTCAAGGATGCTGAGGGCATGATCTAATCTTTTAATTAGCTATAAAACACATGATATCCTCATGGTCCTGAGGATGGAATGTTCATTAAGCCTATCTCGCATCAAGTCAATTCCAACATACAAAACACAACCCACAGATATAAAACAAAATATCTGTCACATACAGCACATTGAAACTGTCTGTTTCCATAACTTTTAACATGGCAAAGCATCGATTTCTTATGCTGGAAGTCTTTTGCACATTAAGGACATTTAAAGAAGGAGTAGGCCTATCACAACTGGACTGCATGGTGAACTGCAATCAGTAACACCCGGAAGTTAAAGAAGGAATGATAAGCAAGCTACTCTAGTGTTATCAGAAGCTCAAAACTACTGATTTGCCCAATACTCTACAGAGAACATCTGCCTACATGGTGAAACCAATCAAACTCCTAAAATCTTATATTCTGAAATGGAATTTTCCATGAACCTGGCCCTGTAGTGGCACTTTTTTATCTGCTCAGCTGACATCTAGTGAGAATTCTGCAAATTACACTTTAAAAAAATGGGTTAGAAAGACAAGGAATCAAAACAAACAGAAAGACACTGATTTGGCATCACCGCCTCCTCCACCTGTGACTATTTTTCTTTGAATGAACCAAGAATTTTTATCATTCATCACAAAGAAGTGGGAGTAGTTTCATTTTAAAAGGATCATTCTAACAAACACAATATGTACAGTTTTCCTTTTTAGAGGCAGTATTTACTGAAAAAAATTCATAATACCTCAATAATTTCGTTGAGTGGTAACAGATCCCCCTTTTTCGGGTTACCAGTTTCTGACACGCGACCTTGTATGTACTTTGATAGAATCTATAATCATTTACAGTACACCCGGCAAGTACAGAGTTACGGGTGGTCTTAAGAATGATTACACTTTGTATGCTTGTGACAATGATGGAAATTATGGATGGCCTTCAGGTATTTGGTAACATTTTATTCAAAGGTTCTAATAAACAAATGCAAGTTACTTCATGGTTTCATATGTGCAAAAATTTTATATTTTTTTTTGCAGTCTATTCAACAATTATTGTCAAATGAATCCAAGTCCTTTAGGTTTGTTTGAATACTTCTATACAGCGATCAGACACTGGCAGGTAGGACACACATTAAATTACTATTTGTTGGCAGGTATGCTATGTAAACCATCTCTCACATTGTTTCACATCTTTGATGGTATCTAAAACAACTCTGTTCTACTTTGAGAAAAATAAAGATGACATGTTCTAGTTTCATTCAGTGTCCATATTTAAAAAAAAACTTTTATGATCTCTAATGACCTATTTGCATATTATAAGATGAATTATATGAAGTGCACAAAAATCAACAGATGAAGGGGTCAATTTTATCTGAAGTAGAACCAATTAAACTGCTAATTTAGGACTCTGCACCACTTTTCCCATACAATAGGATAGTCAAACCTCTCTTACCTAAAACACGAGAGCAACTTTATTTATATTCGCAAGGAAAGTAACCAATTTGCGGGAATTTTGAGTCCAAATGTATGCCAAATTTGGCAATGTTGATGGTATTAGTATTCTTGTGTTAAAAATAGTTGTTTATAAGATTTAGAAGTTACAGAAATGTAAAACAATAAAACCAAACTGACAATTCGAAAAAATGAGATTTTGGCTAAAAAATTACCAAAATGGCAATTTTGTCTAAAATTGTACTAATAAGACTGCTTTTTTTTTGGACTCGGCACCACTTTTTCCATATAATAGGCTTGTCAAACCTCCCTTACCTAAAATTCTGATTAATGGCCTCTATTTCTGGGAGTAAAACATGTAGAGATTTTAAATATGGTATCAAGAGTCAACAGTTACCTAGACCAGATAGCTCCGATGGAAGAGATGCTGCATTACGCGTTGAGCCAGGAGTTGGTGGATTGTTGAGGAACTCGTTCACTTTCTTGCAGTTCTCTTCATCCTTGTCAGACTTGGGTTCCTGCAAAACCAAAATTAATATGAAGTCCACTGCCACCAATAAAGCTGATCTTTCCAACAGCACTAACTAATGACCACCAGACCAAGATGTGCTAAGTCCTCTTAATGACAATCAAATTCTCTCTGAAGTAGCAAGACTAAACCCATTTAGAGTAAACCCACTACTGCCACATAGGTTACTCTTTCCGATAAGCAGCAAGGGTCTTCTATGCACTACCCCACAGGCAGGGCAGCACATACTATGGCCTTTGATGAACCAGTTGTGGATCACTGAGTATAGTCCAGATGTTTCCCCAGAGCGATAAACCGACACGGCCCATGCTCCCTTACGTCATCAAGTAAGCGCCTTCATGTATGGTAAGCACCTTAGCTCAAGAACTGTGTTGGGTTAATTTGCGAAGTGCAAGGTGTGATATAGACTGAAAAAATGAAGTTGTAAAATTTGACTGTCTCCAACACACACAGTCACACTTCCGTTTGGCGAAATATCTTCCCAATAGGCAATTTCTGATGGCGACAGTCCAGTTAATCTTCTTGTTTTATCGTTGTTATAGAATATGAGCTATTGAATAGGATCCTTATAATCTGACTGAGACATGCTTGTGCTAAACAGATTTGCATGTCACATATCAATTAAGGCATGAAAAAGATAACCTAACAACTAAATAAACAACATGGCACGTGAATTTCTTGAGTTAAACATGCCCTATTTAAGCATTGTATACATTTATAATTGCACGATTGAACTTGCAGTCATTTCACTGTTTAGGAAAATGAACAATCACGGATTGATAATAATAATTAACAATTTTTTTTCAATAACAAAGAACCGTCACTCCAGCGATTAGCAAAATTTGGATTAAGAAAATTCTGTAAGATCAGAATCTGGGTGTGTTAACCAAGCCAAAGAGAAAATGCGATGCCAATGATGCGTGCATTCCATCAGCAAAAAGGTGAAAATCGGGGTACGATCCAATATGGAAAAAAAAGATATTCTCTGGATGTACATGTAGTCTAACTTTGAATCTGGCAATTTCACTGGTAAACATAATTTATCTGATGCACATGTATTATTATTAAAATTATTATTGTAAATATTGGTAAAACTACTTCGCTACGATTTTAAGATATAAACAAAAACTCATAAAAGATTAATACTATATATTTTATGTTATGATGGTTTAAATATCATAAATTAATATTAACAAAAGATTTATAGCATTATTATATAGATATAAGTAGCTTACAAATATGTTTCAAAGAAATACTTAAATATATTATAACTATTATTTTAGAAAATGCTAATTATGACCGTTACGTCCAAACACCCAACTGAGTTAGCTATTTTGTAGTATATATAACCCTGATAGGTTACATCAGGGTTTCACATTTGAAAAGTAGAGGAGATCTATAAATCACTCCCCAAGTAAGGTTCAGGGGAACTTTTTCACTCTTCATAATCACACCCCTACAGAAGTGGTGGGGAGCTTTTTCCTTAAA
>JAULBS010026329.1:0-40857 GCA_032355785.1 Symmetromphalus regularis
CCGGTCAAAATAAATAAAACTTTTCTGTTCTTTTATCGTTAAAATACAGTTATTATAAGTAATTAATTTATCTATCGCATTAAAGGTAATGATTATTTTACTTTAGATTGTTAGTTTTTAGTCTTACTCCGACTGTCAGAGTTAGTCATCCGCTAAGTCGGAGTCTGAGACAATCGGCGATGAATCGCACGTGCCGTGGCAAATTTGTAAATAAACTCTTGTCGGTCGCCACCTGATACAGTGATAGATCTATTGTGTTCTTTTTGAAAATCACTGATCCCATGGCTAGTGGATTTAAAACAAATTCTAGAAGCCCTGCAATATGTTAACTGTTTCTTACTCTCAGGTGTGTATTTTTATTTTTATCTCGCTGTCTTTATTCAGTAGTGTAGATTAGCGGTCACCTGCCCATGTTACGTTCAGATTGAGTTGGGCAAGTTCATTATTGGTAATCATCTGTCCAGAAAAAACTGAAGTCTTAAACAGTGATAGAGAGCATGATCACATCACAGATTTTGTCTGCTACAGATGTCAATTTTACTTTGTCTGCAAGTTCGCAGAATCATGATAATGAGTGAGACTACCAGTTTGAAGCCTCTGGCTCACATGTTCTTGGCCTGACTTGGAACAGCCATGTGGTTTTTCATAGACAAAGTTAAACCACTGAGAAACAACACAATAAATATTACATGCATAAAACAGAGCATTCATGATTGTCTACAAAAATCATGGTGATTATTTTGAGGGCACTTGGAATTTTTTTGAGGGACTTGTTGGAAATTTGGGGTGTTGGTTCATTTTGCCAGGCTATTGGCCCAGCTGGCCGGTATCTGAAAAAAGTTGATGTAAGTCAATACAAATCACCCTCGTTCCCCCCATTATTTACTTAGCTAAATCTTATTTTTTTGTAGATGAGGCCTCTATTCTAAGAGAACAGCTGCATAATTTGCAGGAGCAGCAACAAAAACTACTAGAAGAAAAAACATTGGCTGAAAGTGAATTTGGTTTAAAACGGGCTAAATTCAAAGAATTATTTTTACAAAAAGAAGGTAAATATTGCAATTCTGATGTAAGTGTAAAGAATTTTTTCCAAAATAAGTCGAAAGCCAATAAGATTTTGAAATTAACCTGGAACTACATTTATACTGATAGTAGTACAGCTGGACAGTTTCTGTTGAAATATGTCGTACAAATATTAAATAATGTTAAAACTGAACTTCATTCCACCGTACAGTATATTAGGTTAATTTTAGTCTTGACTTTTGTTCTTTCTTAAATTTATTATTAGAATTTTTTATATAATTACCTAATAATTTCTATTATGCAATATTAAATAAGAAGATATTTGAACACATTGTGAGTCTTGACATTACAAAATGCTAATTAATACTAATAGTAAATAATTTCTGATGACTAATTAGTTTGTCAAGTGGAAGTTTGGAAAGGTATATGGTGTAGGTATTATTCTATAGTAAATGTTTTCTAATGAAAGAAGTGAATTGGGATCTAGCTCAAACAGTAGCATGTCCACCTGTGAAGCTTTCTATCATCAGATCGATCCTTCTCAGTGGACCCATTTGCAATTTAGACTATTTTCCTTTCCAATTGGTGGTCCACAACTGGTTTATCAAAGGCTGTGGTATGTGCTGTCCAGTGTAGGTCGGTGCCTCTAAAAGACCCCTTGCTGCTTGTTGGAAAGAGTAACCTATGTGGTAGCTGCACATTTCCTCTAAATGTGTTGGAATGACCATGTGATTGACGTCCAGTAGCCAGTGATAAGATTAAAATCAATGTGCTCTAGAGGTGTCGTTAAATAAAACAAATTTTACTTTTCTATGACAGTGGAGCTGAAGACGGAGAAGGAGAAGCGAGCTGAATGGGAGGAGAGAGTTAAGAGTCTAGATGAGGAGTTGGAGCGAGTACGGTCGGAGCTGGAAGGTATAAAGACTGCTGCTGCAGTGTCTGAAACAAGCAAACATGATGAAATGGAGGAAGTGGAACGTCACTACAAACAGGAAGTGGACAGTATGCAGCATGTTATGAAAGGTACATACAGGTCATAATATTTCACGCGAACCGCCATTCTGTTTGGATGTCGGTTACGCAAAATTAAATTTACGCGAACCACAAATCGGTTACATCGTGACCTGTAGATGTTCAGAAATTAAAACTTAAAAGAAGTTTATTCATACAGATGTACAAGTATTCTGACAAATGTTTCAGAGGAACTTTTAGATACAAGGTGTGCAGTGAACCAGTAGACAACATTATATTGCAACTTGCGACCAGTCTAAACTAAAAATGCTGAGTATAGAGTTGTGCCAAAAGATTTAATGAAATGTCCAAATTATCTGCTGCTGTTTCATCTTTAGGAATATAATTATGCTGACATAATATTGGATGGCCTATAATTTTACAGATTCTGAAAATAGTTTTAACGTAAACAGGTCTTATAAAATGTTTAAAATACCCACATCGCAGAAATAGCTTTAAAAAACAATATTTGGAACATCTCTATAGTTAAAGTGAAAGAAGCTGGGACAGCGCAAAACGAAAAAAAAAGAATCAGGAAGTGTTCATTAAAAAAACTAAAAACATAGCTAATAAGCAAACATTTAAAAAAATGTTTTATAAATTGTTTTCTTTTGTATTTTGTTTTAACTTTGTTTGAGCAAAAAATTATTTATTTAAAACATAATTTCATCGTACCTTTGAGATAACCAATCAGGTAACCCATGGGTTATGCAAATATAATTCACGTAACTGAACTATGGGTTACTTAGGTAAAAACACATGAACCGACGTCCGATTATGTCAGATTTCGAAATATTGTCCCCTGTACGTATGAACAGAAAATACTTAGATATTTTCTTTCACATGAACTTGACAGACTGGTAAAACGAAAGTGACAGAAATAGGAAATAACCAAAATGTGTTTAATAAATAGCTCTTGTTTGGGATATATTATGACCATGTTTTTGATGTCCAGTTTAAACAAGCTAGAAAATACATACTGTTATGGTTTGACACTTTTATGTGAGATTTAAATGAAAATATGTTTAAAGATTTTTGTATTATTGTTTTCCTTTTCAGAAGTTGCAGATGAAGCATCTCGCACGACAGCCATTCAGTATGAAAATGAGAGAGCTCAACTGACAAAGCTCAATGAAAAATATGAAGAAGAAATTCAAGAACTGAGAACTAAACTCAGTCAGGAAAGGTAATTTATGAAACATATCTTTGGACTATTTTTGATGAAAAAAACTACTCATAAGTGAGTATGTGTCGTAGATGCTTTACCCAAGATTGCTAACTTTAATTCACTGTCTGAGTATCTCTCACAGTTTTCACCAGATCTCATTGCAATTTCATAGAAAGAAATTAAGTAATGTTTACATTGACTTGAGGTGCTAAAAGAATAAACCAACTTGAAAAGTTTCTAATAAATGGATTCCTCCACCACCATCCTATTATTGATAATATTAAATGGAACAAACTTACTGGCTTGGGGAACTATTGTATTTTAAATTGTTCTCTTTCCTGGTGGTATACCGATGGACTGATTATGTATATAAAAAACAATTTGACAAAAATTCGGCATAACCATTTGTCAAAGAAAATTTAAACTCTAATATAATAATGTATTATAAAAAAGTATATTATTTTTCTATATAATATGTGAATTATAGTTTTTATACATGTATAACCAAGTATGGATTTTATTTTTGGTTAAGGAAAGGTCAAATAAATATATTATAAAATAAAAAATTTAATGTAAGAAACTAAAACCTGAAATTTTGTGATCTGTTTTCTAAGGGAGGGAATCTTAGCATCGGTGGCAAAGTCTTTGAAAAAGGTTGGAGGTCATATCACACCTAATACAACCCTGGAGATGGAACAAGAGCATGAGAACTTGGAAGACAGTATGAGAAAGGTATGACAATTATTTTTCATCTTTAACCATCTCCAGACATTAGATCTCTTGTTTAAAGGTGATATATATATTTTGTCACCATGTACTAATTGCATAATGGCCTGGATTCAATATAGTTTTCAATACCAGATATCTAAACCTAATGTAGCCTCCATTTTAATCAAATTAATGTAGGCAAAATATGCTGCTTTAAAAGTATTCCCATTTTAGAGATCTTTATAATTTTGTACTTTTGTGAATTAACTCCAGGAATACAAATGTAATCTGCTTAACACAAAATTCTAGGTTATACACATATTGATTTATATATATGGTGGACTGTCTAAACTGCATTGTATTGTAATCTGGATCTCTGTGTAAACCAGCCCATTTCTAGAGTCCCGTCCTGGTACCATTTATCTCTTAGGTATAAATCTCTGCCTAATCCGGATTCTCTCTACTCCAGACTAGATCAAAAATCAAGAACAAAAGAACCATTCATGTGTTAATTACCTCTGTCTACACCGGATTGGGATTTGACTAACCGATGGGCTGCTTAATTAGTTGAACATTGATCGTCAATTGCCAAGTAATCATAAGGCCCTCGCAAGATCAAATACAAAATATAATTGCACTCGTGTGAAGTTTACTCTAATTATGGTAGGCTGTTAGACCAATCGGATTAATATTAGTGTGTGTGTTAATACCTAACTAATGTCACTATTACGAATTTTAAATTAATGTCATTGTTGATCATGTGTTGATCGGACTATTTCGATGGTACGAAGTGAGTCCAGTTTAGGCAAAGTCCACTGTATATATATTCCAGTTTACCACTGTAAATTTTTTACATGCACCTGATGTTGCTTTTGTTATATTTCCACATTATATTTCACCCTTTATACAGGTAGTACTTGATTGAAGATATCAATTATTAAATAAATGTTTCAATATGTAGGCTCAAGAAGATGCCCAAGTTCTGAAGTCAGTTGTCATGCCTCTTGAAGAGGAGATAAGTGTCCTCAAGACAAAGCTTGCTGAGGCTGAGGGAAAAATAAAAGAAATGGAAACTCGAGTATGTCTGTTCATTCTATGATTTATAAGATTGTCAGTCATAATATATAGTCAGTACACAATGGATCTCTGTATTTACAGTGAATTATGAGTGCATTATCAATAAATATCTTTCTTCGAGGATTGTTTTTGAACGTAGTTGTTTTTTCATTTGGATTACTTAATAATATTTGTAACAAGCTTTTTGGTTTTGTATTTTTAAATCGCCTTGCTTTACCAGGTGATGGTTTTATTTACTTTCTGACTTTCATTAATTATATTGTTAAAAGACACAAGCAGCCACATTAGCGTAACCGTAGGAGGGTAGGTCAATAGGGCATGGTGGCCCATCCTATCGTATTTGTTTTCCCTAATCACCTTTTATATTTGCCTGCCTTGGAATCCTATTAGTGCTTTCTATGCAGTTAGCCACCTCAGTATAAAATTGTCCAACCCGAATATAAAGTACTGGCTGCTCCATTGAGAAACCACCTGCTAAACACCTATCCTATTGCATTGCAAGGAATAAAGGATTATGGTAGATGGTTGGAGATTTTCATCAGTTTGTTTGAAAATAATTACAGATATGTTTTATTATTCAGTCGACCAGTGGTTCACAACTGGTTTATCAAATGTCTGGTATGTGCTGTCCTGTTTATGGGAAAGTGCATATAAAACACCCCTTGCTGATGATCGGAAAGAGTAGCCTATGCGGTGGTAGTGGATTTCCTCAAAAAGACCACGAGTCACAGAATACCATAAGTCAGATACCTAATAGCCTCTGAATAAACAATGTGCTTGGGTGTTGTTAAACAAACAATTCTTTCTTTTTTATTCAGTCTGCAGATAATGGTCCCTTGTTTCCTGAAGACAAGAAATCGCCTTCTTTGCCTGATCTCGATAGTGTCAAGGACCCAGATGAGAAGGTAAAAAAATAATAACTTACGCTTTAAAAGATTGATCATTGCAACTTACATATTTAACACTGAGTCCCCGTGGATGGAAGATGTTTACTGTTGACATGGATCATGACATATGATGTTTATACTCAGGCTAACTCATCTTCTGCAATAACACTGACATACCCTGTAGTGGGAAAGTTTAATATGTTTAACTTTTGTTTCACAGAAAAATAATGTCTGTGAAATTGTCATTTTGTAAACAGCCAGGTGACATTAGATATCAACTTTAGCAAGCTTGACACTACAAATAGCTTTTAACTAAAATATATAGAATTTTTTTAATGACGATATTTGATTTGTAGTAAAGATTAAAGACTATTGCACTTTTAGTGTTGAGAGAGAAATTAACTGAATTATACTGAACAAACATACTATTTTTTCTTCCAGGTTATGCAGTTATTTAAATATCTCAAAGCTGAGAAAGCTGCCCGGAAAGATCTAGAAATGTATGTGGCTGTTTTAACAATGCAGAAAAACGTTCTGCAAGAAGATAACGACAAAGGAAGGAAAGAGTTACATGAAGGTATGTTCATTTGGCACTTAATATTTAAACTCATTGATTGCTGTTCTCATTAACATTTATTTAATCCTTTAGAGACTGCTTGTTCAGTCCTTCCAGAGGTAGACATATTTTATTTTTACACACCATTTAATGATGCTCAGTCGGCAGATTTTCCTTTGTGCAGACTTTTAAATGGTTACGTAGCTTTCGCGAATGCTAGCCTGTACTGAATGTAAGGCTGGTTTTTCAAAGTGCCACCTATACTGTATTTACTTAATAATCACTTGGAACTGTCTATGAACACCGAAAAGTTATGAAGAGTAATAAAGTGCCATCTGTATTGAATTATTTTTGTGGGGAATTTCGATTTTTGATCACGTGAAATTTGAACACATCTTTACCCTTACGTTTTCAGACTTTTTCACAATTGACATTCTCATCCCTGTTTGTGTTTGGGTGTCATTAAAGATTTATTTCCTTTATTCTTTTCATGACTCTTTAGAAACAGTATATTCAAAAGCCAAAATACAAGTTTTTCACCTATGCATTTATAGCTAATATGATGCTTTGAATTTCTGCCTACAGTTTGTCGTTTACTGGAAGAAGAGAAACAGGGCCATGATGCACTGAGACAAACTTGGCAGATGGCCAATGATCAATTCCTAGAATCTCAGCGTCTTATGATGATGGACATGAGGAGAATTGAATCTGTACTTTCTGCTGAACAGCAGCGCCAAGTGGCAGGTAGCAAACATGTTAATAATTTGTTAAGATATATAATTGAGATATATCATCTTACCTGCATGCATGGTTATGTATTTGGTAATGTTTTAAGTTCCAACCACAACTTATTCTTATATGTCTGTGATATTTTTATTAGCAATTTACTCTGGTTTTATTTATTATATGTAACCGAATCAATCAGTCAATGTCTGAGAGTAGCTTTCAATCACCCATTGACACAGAGCTATGTTGATAGTCATTAGGCTCTTTTGATACTAACTTTAACTGAGTGTTATGTTAATATTTTCAGAACAACAGTTCAAGGATCATGAACGTGAAGCTCAGGAGAAGAAAGTGAAGGAGTTGGAAGAGGCTCGTGAAAAACAGGAAAAAGAACAGGAGGAACGCAGAAAACTCAGTGTTTCCAGAATGGGTAAACTTAAGTTTGTCTTTATAAAATTGGTTGCTATTCAGTTTGTCCGTTTTAAAATAAGTACTATTTTCCACATACATGGTAGATATTTCAAAATGTGCTGAATTCATTCATGCTTATCTTGTACAAATCTAGTTTATGTAACTCATTTTTCTTTCACACAGCACAATTTACAATGTGTCATATTTTATAAATAGATTACATAAAATTAAATGGTTTACCTTAATTTTTATTTGCTTAACATTGAGTATGCATGTTTTCACTTCTGACTTGGTACTTTCTGTCTGCATTGATGTACATAATTTATATCTCAGTAGAACTTCAGTGTATAAATGTAACATAGGAAATCCAACACCTATCAATTAATTTGCTTATGGGGTAATTGAAGTTAGCAAAATGTACTGAGGCAAGGATATCTTTTTTCAACTTAACTGTATGTAATATAAATAGTGGTATTTATAAATGATGCTAATTTTGTTTCATGAACTGTTATTTTTTCATGTGATTCAATTATAGTATTATAATAACTATTTCAATGTTAATAATTTACCACTTTTTAAACATTATTTTAAATTTCCAGAGCAAGCAGCTGCAGATGAACTTGGAGAACTGGTTAGTATGGATGAGAATTGTTTTTAAATTATAATAACAGTCATTATCACTGTATTACTAGACCAATGCCATCAAAAGTAAGCAGTCACCGGCGTTAAATTGACGTCTGTAACGGCTTTTGCCACCACCTACTTTCCATTTTTGGTAATACATATATATGCCAAGATTGTCTGCTACCATGACTGTTGTACCTTGCAACTTCTTAAACTACTGAGGGCCCTGCTAGACTAACCAAATATTTTTTATTTGGATGACATATATGGATAGAGTTTTAAGGTGATTACCATTGTTATTTTGTTGTAAATTATGGTTATGAGCTCAAAAAACAAAGACAATAGAAACATTTATTTTGTTTAGAAGCAAGATTCTTATCATTGCTATGATTAATAGCTGACATAATTATAGGATATTAAACTCGTTTCCATTTCGTATCATGTTTATGTCCAGAGTGAAATAATTTTCAGTTGTCACGAGCTTTAGTGACACTGAAAATTATTTCATGAGGGACATAAACATGATTTGAAATGGAAACAAGTTTAATATCCTATTTATTACCCATTATCAATTTAAGTTGAATTTGAAAAAAACGAATGTCATCAAAAATGAAACCAATCTTTTTCCTTTTTTGGAAACAAACTATGCGAAATAATATGATGTCAAAAGTGTTACGTACCAGTATGACGTAACACTCAGTTATGTACCAAGATATGTTGAACCATATGGGTAATAATGAATCTTAAGATTGCTTTATACAAATATTTTCCTCTGCTTATTGCCTTTTAAATAATGTGTACCGTATAGCAAATAATTAATGATGTTTGGTTATGTTATTTAAACTGTATTATTATTATTAATTATTCAACAACTCCCCAGCACAGAAGTAAACATTAGCTATTGGAGGTCATATTTTAAATCAACATTAGTTTTTCACGTTATTGTAATTTAGATTGAAAAATATAAATCCATATTTTTTCAAAATTCTGTTACCTTTATTATTTTGTTTTTATATTGAGATGAATTAACTAAGAATATTGAAGGCAATTCAAATTTTATTTTTTACAGAAATTAAGTTTCAAATATTTCAATATACTTAATTTATCTGTTTCAAAATTACTTTCAAATTGTTAATTGTTGCAGCAACCAAACCTAAGAACAGATTCTTTAGACAAATCTCACAGTCCGTCAACTGTGTCACTCAATTCTGAGGATATTCGCTTTGACGATGAAATCAAGAAATCTCTGTCTAGTTCGGACATTAACCTAGATGAGAAATTCATGGACAGTGGTGTGCATGAAAGCCAGCTGTTGAGTGAAGTCGATGGAATTACTGTCAGAATTAGTCCAGATAAAATTATCAACCTCCCGTCACTGACAGAAGCACAGATGAAATCTATAACAGGTTGGTTTAGATTTTTATTAATTTAGTATCCTTTGCAACCCCTGAAATTGCCAGTAGCAGTCGGCAATGCCATGGAGATTGCTGCAGATTTTTAAATTCTCCACAAACTAATTTCTTTTTTCAAGATGTATTTTTTTCTTATTATAAAATTAAAGTATACTTTACGCTAAAATTGCTGTGGACACTATTTCTCCACAGCATTTATATTACCGTGGACATTTACTTAATTGCAGGGGTTGCCTTTGTTAAACTAGTTAGATCTTCTTTCATGATAAAAAAGTAGAAAGTCCTATGTGATTTTAATGTGTACAGAATTCTGGACTAGCCTGACACCTAAACATTGACTTGAAACTAGTAGTACATCCATATTGTTTGCAATTCTCCTTGATTTTAAGTTTTATGTATTGAAATTTAAATGATTTTGTTCTAAACAACACTAACATGTTATTGTATCTGTGTCAGATCCAACCCCCGAGGTGGAAGCTCGGCGTTCATTGCTGGCCTCTGCTAAAACTAAATCTGACAGCTGGAGTCTGGAGGGAAAGAGACTGGTCAGTGACAAGGAATGGAGGTTGTTACAAGATGAGGTACATAGCACTTTTATAATTTTAACGTCTTGACTATGTGTCAAAATTATCAAATGTTTGACATCCAGTAGCCGATGATTAATAGATCAGTGTCCTGTTAGGGTGTCATTAAATAAAACAAAACACAAAAAGTTATAACTTCTTGTCTTCACAATTACTGATGTACAAACCATATGCTGGAAAGTAAGGGGGAATGAGCTACATTAGCGTACACTTAAAATTTATTAAATAGTTCATTATAAATTAATTAAATTAAAATTCTTAATTTTCTTCTGCAATTAACCAGACATTGCAAAGAAAGCATATGCAGTTAAAAGAAATTATTTATAAAGATTTTAATGCTATGGTTCTGTGCAGCAGAATATTATGCAAATAATAGGAATATGCTATTATTAGGAATTCAGTTAAGTGGAATTAACAGTATTAATAACTAACGTTATCTCCCATTTGATAACTTGTAGTACAGCATGTATTACCTTGCCAGTAATGATGTGTTTCAGATGAGAATAGCCCGTGAGAAGCTTGGTCGACCCTGTGATATGTGTACAAACTACGAGACCCAGCTTCAAACCGTGCAAGAGCAGCTGAAGACAGAAAAAGCGGAGAAGGCAAAGCTTGACAGGCATTTAATGACAGAAAGGCATGTCACCTCAAATCTAAC
Organism: Symmetromphalus regularis; assembly: GCA_032355785.1. Taxonomy (NCBI): domain Eukaryota; kingdom Metazoa; phylum Mollusca; class Gastropoda; order Neomphalida; family Neomphalidae; genus Symmetromphalus; species Symmetromphalus regularis. The sequence continues at coordinate 10,846 of JAULBS010026329.1, forward strand.
TAAATATGTTGGAGAACTGGAAAATTCTCTTAAAGACACTTCTGAGGATGCTTTCAAACAGGCAAGTAGTTTTTACGGAATTTGAAACTGTCAAATATGACTGAAACTGTTTAGTCGTCCCTTTTTAATGTCACATGTTTCACTACCACAAGTGTTATAAGCAGTTGGATGAATATTACTTTCAAATTGCCATTGAATCTAAAAAAAAAAAATTAATTTGTTTTATAATTTAGTGTTGTAAGAAAAAGAAACTAGGCTCTAAATATTAAAAGTTGATAACCAGTATGATTTTTGAAATATTTTTTCTTTCTGAATATTGTTTGTTTTTTGTGTAATACCAGAACGAAACTACATGATACATATGTGTGCATGATGGCTGTGTTTTTCAGTATGAGAAGTGATTAGGCCCAGATAGCAATAATCACTGTGCAGACTTCTAGGTACTAGTGATAATGTTCTGTGTTTTTATTTAGATATCCAGTCTGTGTACAAAGCTAGTAGACTGTGAACAGTACATCAAGGAGTGTAAGCAGCAGTTTGTCCAGTCACAGCTACAACTGCAGGACCAGCTGGTAAGATCACCAATAGTTCAATACAAACTTACAGTCAAGATAGTCTTGTAGATAAGATACTTTTAATTTGGTTAAGGCCTTTTTAAAAATGTTTTCAACTATGACAAATATTTTCATTAAGTTTCAGTATGATAACCCTGCATATTGTAATTTTATTTCAAATGTTATATCTTTCTTTTAGATGTCATCTCCTTAAATTTATTTTATTCATGTGAAACCTCCTTGAGCTGTTATTTATTATACAAAATTAATGGTTAATACTAAAGACCATTGATATTCTTTACTTCAGATCAATTACTCATATTATACACATAACATTTCCAATTTTATGTTTTTTGCAGCCAGTAAGAGAAATACCTTTTTGCATATCATTAATAATTTAATTTAATTAAATCTTGTACTTAAAATTGCTTTTGTGTTAACTTTGGGTCTCTGATTATAATTGTTATTAAAATATAAAGATGCTTTGTAATGTCATATTGTTTCAATATATTTTTCAGAAAACATTAACAGATTCAAGAGAACAGATTCAGAAAGAGGTAGGTTGTAGTAAGACCTATATCTTTCTAAACATCAGCATTTATTGCTAGTCATTAGTTGTCTGTGGACTAATAGACCAAACACACATAGGCTACAGTAACTGTTTTCTTATTTAGTATACACCTGCCACAAAGGTGGAATAGCACAAATGTCCTTTTATGAGCCACGTAAGCTACAAAGAATTTGTCATTTGGAATTGACTCTGCAGTATCTTACACAAAGCAATCAGCTAGCCCTGCTTTACTAACATGAAACCAAATTCTGTAGGGATAATAATGGTGTTTGATGTGTTTGCAGCTGAAAAGACTGGAAGATGAGAATGACAGTCTAGTAGGCAAACATTCTCAGACAGCCCAGCAGATGCAGAACGAAGACATTAACCTGCCTACCAGCATGGAGGTCAGTGTTTCTCTACTCTTATCACAACTAGGTTATGTTCTGCACTTCTGTTTTGTAATAATTTAATGTAAGTAACTGAAGAGACAAAAACCCAGGTTCACATAATTATAAAGAAAACCCAGAATGATATTAAATGTTTCAATAAAAAGTATATGATTGTATATTTGAAATTTAAAAGAAAGTTTGCATGTTTGTCACTGAAATTCTGAATAATAAATTTTTCAATAAGTACGTAATTGTATATATGAAAATTTTAAAAAGACTGCATGTTTGTCACACTAAAATTCTTATTAACAGCTGTAATTATAAATTGCAATTAACTAAAAATATAGTTTGTTTTATGCACAAACTTTCATTGAATAAAACATTTTTGACTTTGGGAGAACTGTGCTTTATAGGAATAAATAATAGTGCTGGAGTGTGTTATTTATTTTAATGAACAGATTTGTGCTTATATTGACTGTATTTTCTCTCCAGGAGATGCAGCTGTTGCTGTTAAAGTACAGAGAAGAAATAATCTCAGCAAAGGTTGCCAAGGAGCACATAGAGGAGTCGCTACGCAGCGAGATTCTCTTCCTGAAGGACCAGGTTGTTAGTGAGCAGCAGGAGAAGACAACCATGGAGGAAACTCTGACTAATGAGTTACATACCCTGCAGGAGAAACAAGGTCAGCTCAAACTTTCATTTAACTTCACAAAGAGGTTTTTTGTTTTAAAGTTTGCTAGATATAAGTATAGTTAAAACCTTGATAAATACTTACATTTCACCAATAAAAATTGTCACTAAATTGTTTTATTTTATCTATTGATAAGCACAATCATTCAGAAATTAGATAATATATTCATCCAAATCTCTTCTAGCACCTGTATTCATTGTACAAAGGTAGTATATAATAACAAAGATAGGTGATAGAAATATCATCACCATCAAAGGATTAATTATATTGTTTTGTGATGTGTTGTTTATTTTCTTGCACAGCTTGCAATGAAAGCATCAAGTCGGAACTGGAACGAGAGTCGGCGGTGCGTGCAGAATGTGAGGCGAAACTGCGGGAAGCTGAACACTCACTGAAAAGTGTCCAGGCAAAGTCACGTCAGCTCATACAGTGTCTTCAGCAGCGAGTTGAGGAACATGGAAACATCAAGGTAACTTAGCAAATTACTTACCATTTGCTGACAGTACTAAGATTGTTCAGTAGAACCAACATAAGCAGCAGATTAAGCTGTTCATATATAAAGAGGAGCAGCCTTACATTAAATCTGTCAATAAATTGCCTTTTTACATGACATTTAGCTTAATTAAAGACTGTGCTAGCAAATCAGGGTTCATTCTGATCCTTGAAAACATTTGAATTTTAAAACACACATAAAGGCCTTGAAAGTAATTGAAAATAACCATTTTCTCTCCTACATTCCTCAGTGTGCTTGAGTGTTATTAATAAATAAATGTGTTTTTATATTTGGAGATACTTCATGTGTTGCTAAACAAAAGTTTTTAAAGATGTGATTTTTATAAATTGACATTTTATATTATTGTTTTCAGTCCAAGTTGACAGATGAAATTCAGACCCTGAAATCCCAAATACATTCACTGCAGACTGACTTGGATAATAGTGAAGCTGTTCAACGAGATTTTGTCAAACTCTCACAGTCTTTACAGGTATGAATGAATGAATATTGGTTTAACAACCACCAAGCACAACAATAACCATGAGCTTTTGGGGCATCAAACTGTTTAAATTAAAAAAAATTAATTATAAATCACTATATGGAGGTGAAATACAATATGGTACAAAAATAAACATTGGCTTTTGGGGGTCAAACTGTTTAAATTGAAAAACAACACTTTTTTAAAATTATATATCACTGTATTGAGGTGATTTACCATATGGTAAACTATATACAAAATAACGATAAATAAAATAATAACTATCTCGATGGTAAAAATTACAGGCATGAGCAGTATTTTTATATCTTATAGCTAGAGTTACTTATATAACACAAACTGAAAATCCAGATACATTCACTGGACTGATTTGGACAATAGTGAATCTGTTCAACATGGTTTTATCAAACTATCCAGGGATTTATCCAGTCTTTATATGGTACCGAGTATCGACACCTTCCCAAAGACAAATAGCACTGAAAATTCCCAATTTCTGGAATATAAATTCCCAAATTGGTTAATAAATATAATATTACAGTTACATAAATTCATTGGTGTGAAAAAAACCTTCCCAATTATGAATACAATTGCACTAATTTTCCCAATTCCTACAGACATAGGACCCTGGTGAAAAATCCTGGATAAATCCCTGCTATCTACAATTACTGGTAGGAGCAGTATTATTATATCTTCTATTTACTTGTGTTTAGCAACTGTATTATTACAAATGTTATTTTCTTATTTACAGATTGCATTCCAATTTAGAAATTAACTTTTCTCTTCCTAGATCCAGTTGGAGAAAATACGACAAGCCGAGACAGAGGTTCGATGGCAACATGAAGATGATGTTGATGATTGTAACAGCTGTAAACAGGCATTTAGTGTAACACGACGCAAGGTATACTCATTAGATAATTTCATGAATATAATATATGGGCTAGGTGAGAAAACTTAAAATTTAGCAGTGATATCAGAAACTTTTTATCTTGTTTAATGACACCACTAGAGCACATTGATTTATAAATTATGTCAAACATTTGGTAGTTTTGACACATAGTCAAGTGTGGGCGAGTCTTCAGTGGGTTTTCAACCACTGTCATCAGCTTGCGAGTCCAACATTCTACCACTGCACCACAAAGACTCACTAAGATATCAGAAACTGAGCAAACAAAGCTTTCACTAAAGTGCTTGTATATTGATCAACCTAAGATGGCAACATCGTCATATAAATATACAACCATTACTGATGTTAGATACATTTTATATTGTTGATGTTATTAATTTAGTATTTTTCGCCAGATATACTTAATAAAAACACAGTTCATGTAGTTAATTTGAAACCTGACAGCCAATACCATTTTTAATTTTTTTAATATAATGAGGTAAGTTAGTCATTTTATCATGAATTATCTCGCTTGAAGTATTTTATAATCATTTCGTGTTTAAAATCCTTATTTGAATATGCTCATTTTATTATCAATATTTAGTATTACACAACTCAATGAGGTTACAGTAGTGTTTTTAACTTTTTATTGTTGACATTTAATATTATACTATCCACAGATATAACATGGTTTTCTTTTGTATCACTGTAAACACTTGTTACTGTTAGTTGTTAGTAGTTAGTAGTACACTACGATACCTGAGTATTATACTACCTTTATGATATTTGCTTTCTTGTAGCATCACTGTAAACACTGTGGGAAGATCTTCTGTACCGAGTGTGTCACAAAGTCTGTTTACCAGGGACCCAATAATAGACAGGCTAAAGTGTGCGATGTCTGTCATACAATCCTGGTGAAGGATGCAACTCCGTACTTCAGCACGGAACCCCCTACTACACCAGACTAATTTATACGTAGTTAGATTTTGTTAGCATTGCATTATGTATCACCTTAATAGGTGCTTTCGGGTATTAAGAAGACAGGACAGCAAATAAAGAACACTTTGTTGAAACGAATGTGGAGGTGCCTATACTGTGGCAACCTAACAAATGATGAGTCACTGAAGGTCATGTGTTTGTTTGTTAGAGCATTGATTTGCCATTCATTATTCTGATTACTGTAGACATGTAGGTGTTGTGAACATTTCGATTCCTCATCTGCAGCAAAATCTTCAAAAAGAATGCCATTTTACCAACTCTAAAGCAGAAACTTCCATTGATGTCCCATATATTAAACAATTTCTTTGACCAAATATAAATATGTTCAAGTTCCTATTAGGACTAAGTTAAAACTAATGCAAAATTCCTATGTAACAGTGTATTATCAGTTTTAAATGTTCTATTTTTAAACAACACTGGCTCATCAGGTATCCAGATTTTAACTCCTGCTTTGAAAGTATGACTTATGAGTTTAAAATCTGTGGGTTCAAACTGGTCTAGGATTTCGAGCTTCATTTTTATATCTTCATTCTTCATGGTTAATGATAAAATGGCCTGTTAAGAATTTGTCAATTGGGACCAGTGGTGAATAAGATTGTTTAGTGTGAAAACCAAGGATTCTGTTACTATAGTGGATTTGTTTCTGCATTGTGTTATTGTGATAAAACTGTAGGTCTGATGTACACACAGTGACTGAAATCAAGATTTGTAGCTCTCAGTGTGTAGTATCTACACCGACTACAGTAGTATTTTAGCATGCACTTGTTTTCACAACGTAGTTCCAGTGCTATTCTTAATTTATTTTAATATTCTGTAAGATTTTAATAAGACGTGCACAACATCATAATTGTGATGGTGAGGTTTTTAAAATGGTGATTGATGACCAGAGTGTGTTAAGAGATCAATGAGCATCTCAAAGGTACAATATTTATTCATGGTTCAGGTAAGGAACGTTTCCGGTTTTCTCCAGAAATCTGGTTTTTCTACTTTGTCCATAATTATTTCCATTTCCTATTTTTTTTATTGTTCTGATTTCTTTCCTATTTCCTTTTATACAATTTTTTTCCCTTAGAAAACAAAGGCACTCATTGAACAACTACATCCAGGCGTTTGTACTTCTGGTTGCATTCGCTCATTGTTCACTGTTTTGGCAGGTGCAATGGCAGAGAGGTTTCATAGACAATTATCAGTGTTTTTTTCTAAAGGCCCCATTCCATCCCTGAATATTAGAATACAAATTTCCAAGTTAAAGTATTAGATTCACTGCCTGTGAAGGGCTTTAGATACTAGTATGTCTTAGGTTTTGAAGTAAAGATTGGAGTTGTTTGAACAGATGCAATTGTTATGGAATTATAGGTTATTAAACGAGTTTCCATTTCGTATAATGTTTATGTCCCGAGTGAAATAATTTTCCGTTTTCAAGAACTTTAGCAAGTGACAATGAAAATTATTTCATGAGGGACATAAACATGATGTGAAATGGAAGCGAGTTTAATATCCTATTTATTACCCATTATCAACAAAAATGAAACCAATCATTTTCCTTTTTTGGAAACAAACTATGCGAAATAATATGACATCATTTGACGTCAAAAGTGTTATGTACCAGTATGACGTAGTACTAGGACGTAACACTTTGATATGTACCAAGATATGTTGAGCCTTATGGGTAATAATACCTTTTTTCATATGGTTATCACACATTGAGTTCTCATTATGTTCCCATCAGGAATCCAAACTGTACTGGTCTTGATAATGACACTAAATTGTAATCAAATATCCATTTTGTTTTACTTTTCTATTCCATCGAATACATTTTTATATTACAAGAGGGCTAAACATGACATTCATTCCAAGTAGGAATTTGTAGACTCCCTAGGATTATATTTTGATCCCCAATAACTGATTTTTGCAGAGGTGTTGTTAAATATTCTTATTACTCTTGATGCTGTGAAAATTTATAATAATGGGGAAACCATAGATTGCAAGTCATGTCATTGCTTCAGAACCAAAATAGTGTAAGTCTAGGTTTGGCACTTACTAGTATCACTGAATGCCATAAGCGAGCTGCATCTGGTGCACAAAGGATAGGTAGAGATTTCTGAAGCTATCTCACATTTATCTTGAAATAAAAGATAATCCACATAAAATTTGTGTCTAGATGAGGAACAGTTTTTTGCACTTTTCTCCATTAGCTGCTACCCCAACTTACACCCTTTTGGCTCGGAAGCACCAATGTGGGGTTTTTTCTTTAATATTTGTACCGGTAATTGGAAACTGAGCAGCTGATTCATCCACAAGTGTGTGAAATAGTTTTATGTATGTCGAGATTAATCATGTACATTAGGGAAGTTTGTTTTGTTTGTGTTATACTTGTATATATTGTATATTCTGTACATACTGTTTGCACCTAGACAGACAATTTTCAAAGAATTAAGAAGAATACCTGGGAATGATTGAGATTGATTTATTTTATGTTCATTTATTATGTACTTTACACTTGCACAAATTGTGTTTTAAAACAAATTAGGAAAGTTGGGATATGTGCAATTATTGTTTAATTTCCCTCTAGTGAAGAGAGGTAACACGTTGACTGCTAATTTGAATATATGTGAAAATGTGAGTTGCAAATTATGTCATGAGTAGATACAGTTCTTCATCATGATAACTTAAAGGTTCAAGTAACAGTGATGATTCAACATTAAGCTTACTGCAATGTGGATTTTAAAAATTCATATAATCTTTAAAACGGTTTCTTATTCTTTACAAAATGTTTTAGTCAGGGCTGTACCCTGATCAAAATTCTAAGGGGGAATGAACCACTAAACAAATTAAACCCTGATATATGTATGCTATATTCTGGAGTAAAAAAAAAAATTGAGATTCTCAAGGAGAGCAACTGTCCCCACCCCTGAAGGGTACAGCCCTGTTAGTAAGCAGGTAGTAAGCAGGATATTCATGTAGGAAAAGGAAAAAATCGGCCACATTGTGAATAGCAGTTAACGTGTTAATGTCATATATCCCAGTACTGAGAGTTTTGGTCTGTGTTTGCAGTTTTAGTTTAGTATGTATTTTAAACACATTTTAAGGTTTTTACTATTATTACACATAGTTTAGGTTTGGTTTGGGTTTGTAAATGGGGTTTGGGGCATAAAGTTTAAATAGTGATCTTGGCTTCTATCATTCCATTACGTTTGTGAATAGCTTAAAGGTGGGTAAACAACTAAATATTGTTTCAAGGATGTTTTGTAAGTAGTTTGATGGGTTATGGTATTTGGCTATATTGTTAAATTTTTCTGTTATTTTCTCGAGATACCATGTCTGTTTTAACAACACTGATCTGGTTTTCTGTTATTTTCTCAAGATACCATGTCTGTTTTAACAACACTGATCTGGTTTTCTTTTCATGAAAAAAAGAGACAATTTGTAATATAATGAATTATTTGGTTACATTTTTGAATATTTTATGTAATTACCTGGATCAAATTCAAGAATATATCATTTGACTAATGTAGTAGGATTAAACTGTTTGTCATAATTTGATTACTTTACTAAACACCAGTTCAGTTTAATTAGTTAAAATAATATTGTATTTAATTATTAATAACTATTTCACTTTTTTAATTTTACAATTATTTTAACAATTTGAAAATCAAATACGCATGTAATATAAAAATACATTTTTAATTTCCCTAATTTTATTTTAGTAGCCATTATCTATAATAGATATTATTTTCTGAAAGTTGTGGATCAAATCATGCTTGCGATTTTTCTACATAATTCAAAATGGGAACCTGCCATTGCCGTTAGAAATGTTAAAAAACAATATCAATGTTATTGTGGAATTACAAAGCACATGACAAATAAAAATATCTGATGAACTAAAACTTATCTAGCAGCGAAAAATTTAATGTTTATATGACAGTATCACACAAATCTGCAAAACATATTTTTATTTTAAAGTTGAAAACAGGATATTTGTTTTTTAATAAGAATGTATGATTTAAGTATGATTGATTTTTGTTTATTATCCAAGGCTATACAGGAAAAATAGCGGCATACGTTTCATGTACATGAAACATGTTTAACGTACATTCATGAATGTAATTTTTTCATATAAATTGACAGACGTACATTTAACGTACGTTTTAAACATACATTAAACATACGATAAAAGTAAGCTTTTCATATAAATGTTAAACTTATGTTAATGACATACACAACAACATGGAAAGGGCTTTTGTAAATATTTATAAGTTTCACTGTTACTACATGGACATGATCTTGGTTACTTAGGAAGGTATATTTAATTTGATTTTTTAATTATCCATTATACATTTGTGAATCAAGTATACCTGAAATCTTACAAAGGCCACTTTTCTAATTACTTTGGACAACTGTTTTATCATTGCTAAGAACACATTATTATTAGGGAGAGAAACATTAATATTCATATGTTAAATGTATGTGAAACATGAGATTAACATATGCAGGGCCGTTGCCTTCGGGTCCAACTGCCCCAATTGGTCAGACCAACGTTTCATCTAAAAAAAAAAAGACATTTATTTTTGTCGGACGATTGGTTGATTGTCCCTGTCATTTGATTTTGATTCTTGTTAAACAGTTTCTGTCTTCAAGAATGCCCTTAATCCTAGGATTTTTTTGCAAGTAAATACTTCCCAGTCAGTCCATTTTTCCTCATCAAAAAAAGTAAAACAGCTATTATTTGGTTGCGAGAGGCCATTCCTGAGTTCTGTAAGCACCAAAAATACTGGAGTTTCAATGGGCGCTGTCCATAAAGCCCCAGTAGGAGCTCTGCCCATGAAACCCAGAAGGTGTTTAGTTGGTCCTAAACCCCCACTGTCAACATTTGGCATGACCAACTTTCAAATGGTAACTATATGTGAAACGTGACTATTTTTGCTGTGTAACAATTGAGCTATGTTGTGTTGAGATTACAGAGTTTGTGCTAATCACATGTTTGTGCAGATTTTGTTTTTAAAAGACTAGTCATTTCGTTGTTTTTGTCTTGCTTAAACAGTTTTGCATTTATGAGGGCTTTGATGTTAAATATTGGTTTTGGTTCACATTACGATTTGTTTATTTAGATGTTTTCTCAGGGTTGTTTTTTTAAATGCCCTTTAAAAAAGTTACTTTTATTTTCCTTAGGTAAGACATTTAATTTTGTGTAATTTTTCTGTTTTGTTGCTGAGGATTTATTGCATACACTAATGTGTGTGATTTTTTTCTTTCATTTTTTGTTTGTTTTGTTTAACAACACCACTAAAGCACATTGATTTATTAATCATCAGCTATTAGATGTCAGACATTTGGTTATTGTGACACATAGTCAAGTGTGATCCAGTCTCCAACAGGTATTGAACCACATTCTTCTGCTTGATACTATAAGGTGTCCTGTAATTAAACTTATTTAATAATAAAGCACAAAGATATGGCCACACTCTTAAAACCGTTCATCCACTTCAGATCTGCCTTTAAGAATTGTCTTAAAGTTTTATTTTACATTTTTATGAGGATTGTGTAAATTTTAACAAAAATCATATATAGTAGATCATAGAGTATTGTTTTGTAGCAATGGCGATTACTTTGTTGTGTAAATGATATATGGATATTGTACACATTTCAAATTTAAACTGGCTAGTATTAAAATCTTTGATGGAAGTCCTCATAAAAACGTACAATAAATACATTTTGTGTGGTAGTATTTGTTTAATTTATTACTAAAAGATGTTAAATTATTGGACACTTTATAACAGGGGTTCCCAGCCTAGAGTACATTTACCCTCAGTGGGGTAAATTTTGCCTACCCAGGAGATAAATTTTCTCATTTACTGACTGTGTTTGGTTCTGGTATACTGATATCTGTTCATCACTAATTGTTGGTAATTAAGTGAAATAACATTGTTATGGTGCTGTTGTTATTATTATTTGAACTTAAAACAATAAATGTTAACAACAGTATTTTAAAATTTCTCCTTTTGTCAGGGTTTTTTGATGGTAGGAGTGTAAACTCAAATTACTGAACAAAACAGGGTGCAGGTAAATTTACTTTCAAAAATTGCTATAGGTAAATGGGACAAAAAGGGTGGGAACCCCTACTCTATATCACTTTAAAGAACTATAATTTCAGGTAGAAAAAAAAAAGATGTTCATCCAAGTTGTGGTAGGATTTTCCATGTCTGTGTTTTCAGTTATTACAGAACACACTTACAGAACACACTGTTATTATCAAAAACAGTCTGTGGACATTTAGAAAGATGGATTTGTTTTTCTGTTTTTCGATTGTTGATTTTTTTTGTCATGTAGTTTATTCTTAATGTAATTGTGAATAAAAATTCAAAAATTAAACTGCCAAAACCTGCATAAATACAGAATGGTCATATTAAGTATAATTCTAAGTGTAAGAGTTAAAGATGAGCCAAGAACAAACAATTATGTACAGTCAGGTGTGTTGTTTTGAGTGATGGGTTTTGAAAATCATGTGAATCAATAAGGGCAGATGAATTTTGACAAAAACAGGAAACGGTGGTCTATTAGTGTCTAACTGGATAATTTCGGAGCTGACAGTTGATGTTTTTCCATTTATGGCTTTGTTGTTTTTACTTCTATCAAAATTCTCCTTAAATATATATAGAACAGTGACCTGTGTGTTTGTGTTCAAGTCATGACATGATAGCAGGCACGGTGGAAAGGGGGGGGGTTTGGAGTCTCTCTCTAGCCCCTCCCCAATAATTCTGTAGTTTTATCGTCGATAATGCAAACAACATTAAGGAAATCTATTAAGCCCCTAATATTCAATGTTCAGTGTTAGCCCACCCCCCACCACCCAATGTTCACTTACTTCTGCCGTGCCTGGAAAGGGAATGCAAGCATGTTAAAATATACATTATGGGTATACTGTGATTGTGTAGTTTCACGTTAGTTCTTTAATACTGTGTTCATGATGTTGACAGTATTAGATGATTGTGTCAGTATTTTTAGTGATTTCTAAGTAGTACAGCTGTTTAGATTATTACTCCAAGTTAAGAGCATTTTATTTGCAATGTGATATTCAAATATATTTAAAATTAAATTAGCCATCATAAACAGATCTGTCAATCCTGAACCATGGCATTAAAGGAAACTGAGTAAAAAAAACAAAACAACAAGAGATCCATATTTCAAAATAAATACTTATTTCACAATTCATATATAACCTCTGAATTAAAATTTGGTGGGGGTAATTATTTTTTTTAAACTTAGAAAATTATGATTTCCAATTTAAATAGTCCTCCTGGGCAGGAGAAAAACAGAAACTAATGTATAATTATAGTCAAAGCATGTGTAGATGAATAACTTTTCTGCTTTTGCTAGTTAGAACACAACCATTAGTTAAGCCTGTTAATAACCAAGATGATCGGTTCTTCCAGTATTATTTGCCCACGCACAGACATCTTGTATGTCATTTTAGGGTGGGCATAATGGATTTTATGTGTTCATTTATACAACTGGGATTTTTTCTAGAAAGAATGGAAATATACAATGAATTAAATAACTGCAACTGGTAGAGGACATTCCATATTTGAATAACCTTGAAGATTTTGTTGATAAAAGAATCTTGACATTCAGGAAGGAAATAAATATTTCACCAACAAGCTAACCTTACCAATTATCACCTTACATTAATATATCCTCACCATATCAGTTTGATTACATTAACAACTTTTACTGGAAATTGACAAACTGGAAGGTTCCAGGAGGAGCGAGACATGTGTCATGACTGGAGGTCACTTGTCAATTATATGCTTATGCACAACAACATGAAAACTATTGATTTCATACAATTAGCTTCATGTAGCATAAAGACAGGAAGTCATGGTTAAACATTTATCGCACAACAACAATGGAAACATCCAGTACTAGTGTACAATAACAATATCTGCTTCACAAACAAGTATTTTATTATTATGATCATGTTTGTGAACAAATAAATCTTGCATGTACGTAGGTGGACATTTTGGTACAATCCACATGATACATAATTATAGTACATGTAAGTGTATAAATTAAAATGGTTTACGAGCAGTCACGTTTGTGATGTTATGCCTAGCAATTGATTAGTGATGGCATTTAATGCTATATTAATTAAAAACAAAGCTGGATGGTAAAGTTTTTGTTTTGGTTAATAGTTTATACTTAGCAGGAACATATTTAATCTGGAAATACCCTATGTATATTAAAATTATTCAAGTATCTGGTGTTAGACCAACCAACTTAAATGCTGATTTTTTCCCTATTTTCAGTTTCAGCAGAACATTACTGTTCAACTAAAAATATATAGTTAAATGCATCATTGCATGTCTGTATTTTTTACCTAGTACCAAGAAAGACTAGTGTCTTCATATCTGTATGTCTGGTGGGAGGGTGAGTGCTAAGGGTGTGGTCTGGGAACCATTGGGGTGGCAGCCAAAAAAGGTTTGGGAACCACTATCTTAGACTGTCTTGTGCAGACAGTTTTGGTCTGTTGATAGTTTATTATTTAGACTTGGATGAACTAAAATTAACTTTAAACTGGTAGAAATGTACAAATGAAAACACTTGGTTTTTTTTCAGAAGAGCCCCTATGTGAAAGGATTTTTGCTGTGGATGATCAGTTACCTCACTTCATCAATTATGTTTGACCGTTTATAAATTGTTGAACTGACAAGTGAAATGTATACTAGATGCAAAATCATTAATTTTATGTATAGAGAATAGTGTTTTGTGATCATTTACTTGTATTAGCCGTCATTATGGGTTTTTTGCTTTCACATTTTCAACATCTGTACATATTTTCAATGTGTATATTTTGCATGTATTTATTTCATACTGATCGTGAAAATAAAATTTCAATAAATTATGGTATATTGTTGTTTAAGAAGTGTGTTTAGGAAGATTTCAAATATACGGCCTAAAAATAATGTTTCTGGCCACCTGACCTTATTCTGGAAAAGGGACTGACCATAATGGTTTTTTTTGTGTCTAAAATTAGTAGTTAAACTATACCAATCATACCCAATTTGTTTTCAGTACCTTTCCAAAAAAGACGCAGTTAATATTTCACTTACGCCTAAGTAAATTGATGAATTCACACATGTGTACAGTATTGATCTTTTAAACAGAAATATTAGAATTAAGCAGTTTTTATTGAAAACTAGGTTATAAAATTACAGAACTATTGTGTATTGGCATCATACCAAACATGCAAATCACTGAAGAAAGTTAACATAATGCCTCATGACTAGTATATTTGATCTGTTGTGGAGATTTTCTGTCTTAAGAGAAAAAAATTATGACACTCCCGCATTTTGGTTAATCAGCAGCTATTGAACATCAGATTTGTGGTATTTGAGACTGGGTCTTCAGAGAAAACCCAGTACTACCACGTGTGGTACTCTTTCTGACTAGCAGCAAGGAATCTTTTATGTTCTTTCCCAGAGTCAGGATGCCCATACCATGGTCTTTGTTAAACAGTGATAGCCCACTGGCTGGAATGAGAAATAGCCCAAAGAGTCTGCTAAATGGGATTTATCAGATGACTCGCTGCACCTCAATCAACTATCTGACTTCTACAATCCACTCTCTTTCATCAACATTTCACTCTCTTCGACTTCTAAGTACAAATATAAAAGAACACAAGAAACAAGTACAGATATCTTTAATCCATCCAAAGAAAATGCATTGAAATATAAAATAGCAGCACAACCATTTCAGCATTAAGCAAGTTTAAAGTAAACTACACTGTTGTGTGCTGCATGAAAAGAATACATAATAGTTTACAATGCCAGCTATTTCTGCACAAAGATTCTGAATCATTTTCTTAATAAATTAACAGATGTATTCAAGACTGAAGGACAGAATGGATTTTACTTGTATGCTTTTTAACACCAACACACTGATATTTGACAAAAAAGGCACAAATAAAATGGAAGTAGCATCAAAGAAAGATTAACCTGGTTGAACTAAAGATCACTGAGTCGTAACTGGGTTACCATACTGGCACAGAGATCTGTACCAGAGCACTGGTATCAAATAAATGAGGACAATTCAAAGAATGGATCTATATTCAAATTTCAAGTCCTGCTCACTTGTACTTAAAAATATGTATTTGTCTTCAGAATGCCAAATAGGATTATATGATGTAATGAAAGCAATGTAATTTTCATGATACTGGACTGAAAATGCCAAAAGCACTTAAATCGACAGCCATTAACCAGAGGTAATTCAAAGTATAAATCCCACTCCCATTAAAATTAATGGAATCCAATAAAATGAATAAAATAAATTTGTAGCCACATCTGACAATTTATTTTTAGCTTTAAATGCATAGTTCCACGGACCCTTGACCTAATTAATCTCCAAATAAAGAATTAATTTTAAATATAAACATTTGATTTGTCCATAAAAATACTTCATTTAACTACTTACATAACCACCACATTTAGTTTATTATCAATATTTTAAAAATAATGAATTATGCTCATGGACAAATCAATCATAAACCATAAACTCGACATGGAATTCCCTATACCACTGTTCAGGTAAAATGTCTTGCTCGAGATAAAAGTGAGATCTAATATCACAAATACATGTGAGTTTGATTCATAATTAATATTTAGAGCACAAAGACCCTTAAATTCCATGGGACTATGCCTTTAACATATGATTTAAAATGAAACATTGCTAAACTGGCTGAATTGTAATATTTTGCACAACATGATGAGAAAATTATATAACGAACTGGCTTACACAACATGATTACATAACATGAACTGGCTTACACAACATGATGAAAAAATGGCATAGGATGAAATAGCTTACACAACATGAGAAAATGGTACAACATGTACTGGCTTTCACAACATGATGAAGTATAACAAAGATGTGTTTTGTATCTTCCATACACAACTTGATGAGTAAATACGATATGAAATGACTGTATTGAAAATACGATAACAAGCCCTTGTAACAAATGGATAAAAAACATTCATGAATCTGAAACAAACAAAAATGTGTTTTGGGGAGGAAAATCATGAATTAGTCCAAAATTTTCTAAAAAAATTATGCTTGTCATGATAAACAAGCAAACATATTTCCATAACATACTTTTGTGGCAAAGTTGAATTTTTTCCTTGAGTTTTTTTTTTCCTTTTGTGAATAGGGCTTGTGATAAGAAAGTTCTACAATATGAATCTTGCACAAGATGATGAGAAAAAAACATATAATGCAAATAGACTTGAAATATCTTACACAAAAGAGAAAACATTTAACATAGTGCATAAGTGAGCATTCTGCTTGGCAGAGCAAAAGCAGCACTGAACCGGGTTTGGAGGAACAAACAATATCTAAAAATAGTTTTGCCAGTTTTGTTTTGGTGTATTATCTCTATTTGGATTAGCAAATCTCTTGCACAGTATCTCTGTTAAGACAACACATCCATTTAACTTCTCTAGCATAGCAAACGGTGCTTGCCTCATCTGGAATTTCATCAGATTTGTTTTTGTTTTTTTCCCCGTGATAGTGATATTTATTATAAATATGGTTCAAGCTCCCAGCGTCTGTGTTTGCCTCAGCATTTTTCCCTCTCTGGCTACGCCCCAGAACTTCAACCTAGTATATTACTTTCTTAACAGATCTTAAATCAATGCATCATGGCATTAAATGTAGACCATTATTATACCAAACTCTGTATTAAATTGTGGAATATAAGTTTGATGAATAGCTACAAGAAGCAAATTTCCTCAATTACTGACCTTTCCACAGTTTGTGGGTACCATATATTACCTATTTAACGCCCCCATGAGCATTACATTTTGTGAATGGGGGGCTTTTAATAGAGGTGAAATTGTAGAAAAATCAATCTCCATTAACAGATTACTAATGTGTACATTCATTACATACTTTGGATACTACCAGCAAGATCATGTATTTATGCTGAGCAAGTCATTTTTATTTTGCAAAATGGCTAGGTAGAGGGGGGGTGTTAATTAGGAAGGGGCATTAAATAGGGAATATGCTGTATGCCTCTTTGATCTATTCAGGAATATCCGAGAAGAAACCTCACCTTTTTTAATATTTAAAGGTGCAAGAGACTTTGTTAGTTCCATACACAGAGACAACAGACAAGAAATGGCTTGATAATAAAATGTTCAATACTGAATTGCAATAAATCATCAATGAGTCACAGAATGATGTACAGTAACATAGAAATTTCACTAGTATCGTCACATACACACATCCATTCTCCCATTAGTATAAAATGAAGATCAATAAAAATGAAAGAATTATCTAAACAAAGAGCAAAATCATCCTTGCATAATTGGAAAATTATACAGTAAAATATTCACTTATTGTTTTATCACAAGAAGAAATCTGGAGTATTAGTTTTAAATAATATAACTCATAGTGGTGAAACATATTTCAAAAATAATGTAACAAGAGTATTGGCCAGTGTGCACATTTAAAATGTGTTATTTTGTAGTAAAACTGATGTCAATACTCATCCTCACAATAACATTTATAAATGACAGACTGCTAACAACATTTAAACTTGTAAACTGAAAGCATCAATAAAACCCTATATTTATATACAGATATAATATAGAATGTAATAAAATAAATACATAATATGTGCAACTTTACAATCAATTATGGGATAAAATTACCATTACAAAATGTTACATTTTAAATAAAATTCAAGAGCAAAATGAATTTTTGATTTAACAAGATTTTTTAAAATAAGGAACTATTCCCGAATATGTAATAACCAGTCACCAAATGATCTCAATAAACTAATGTATGCAGTTATTCTCAATTTTTATTTGGTATATGTTCAGGGATTTTTATTTTTAATTAAAACATTATATAATGGAAAACCTCCCCCAAAAAACAATCCCACACGTGCAGAAAATGAATAGACAGATTAATTGTTTCTCAGGTAATAACTGAAGATTATTTTCACAAAACTAGCTAAGTCCATAATTTGAATAAGGTTTGTTTTAATGAGGAGTGGGATGTAGCTCAAACGGTAGCGTGTCTGCCTGTGAATCGGTCGGTCGTCGGATCGATCCTTCTCGGTGGAACTCAGTTTGGGCTATTTTTCTGTTCCAACCAGTGGTCCACAACTGGTTTATCAAAGGCCGTGGTATGTGCCGTCCTGTCTATGGGACAGTGCATATAAAAGACCCCTTGCTACTTATCGGAAAGAGTAGCCAATGTGGCGGCAGCAGGTTTCCTCTAAACAAATATGTCAGAATGACCATAATGATTGAGGTCCAATAGCCGCTGATATGATAAAAATCAATGTGCTCTAGAGGCGTCGATTGACATATGATGTGTGTATCATATTAAGATTTATTAAAATATACAGCTGCATAAAAGAGAGAAACACCCAACAAAGATCATGCTAAGGTATTAAAAATTGATTAGTTCTATTTTTATTTCAGTCACATGCATATTAGATGCTGTTTTCTGAAGACTCAATCATATAGAAAACAATATGTACAAGAATAGTAATGACCAAATCACAACTCACCATAATTATGGTACAAGAAGAAAAAAAAAGAATTAACAAATCTTCATCAGAAAATTATATAAAAATACGAGGAAATATACTTAAAAAACTGAGTAAACACAAACATCAAAAACATGCACTAAAATGAGATTTTAAAACTAGAAGAAAAAATAGAATTTGTGATTTCATTGCTGTCACCTCATGATTAAGGAAGTTCAACATCAAAAACAAGACTTGTAATGTGCAGTGTAACATATACATACATTAATTAAATTAAAATAAGAAAACTGCTATACATGATGTTAAAATTACATTTGAAGTTATCAAGTTTAGAGTACAAAGTCTCTGTGATTATGGTACGGCATTGAGGGTCGGAGGAGCATTCATTAAAATGGCATTCCCCCATACACATGAATGTGTATTGTGATTATTAAAAATGGTATTGAGGGCAATCAATTTAACTTGTACACCTCATCCAGAGAAATAATTATGTAAAATAAATTTATACAAATATACTCACATAAAAGCAGCTGAATAAACAATGCGCTTGGGGGGGGGGGGGGTCAAAGATTAAAACAAACAATCCTTTACTTTCATTAACATACATTACATGTATGCCTTTCTTTATAGTGATAATACACTTTTCAAAATAGTCTCTAAACCTTTGAGAAATGTTTTTTTCTGAGTTTCTCTATCAAATTAAATCAAATTCTTATTTTTCATATATATCCAGAAATGTTATTCCATCAGTTAAATATACTCAATGAAAAAAGAAAGTATACATGTAATCAATAGCCATTTATTTCACAAACTAGAAAACATTCATGGCAGAAATAAATTCTGGAATTAGATAACCACACCATTTAGGAAGAGGTGTGTGTGTGTGTGCAGTAGTATCATAAGATGTGCTCATGTTTGCTGCCAACGAATATAGTGAAACGGCACAATAAAAAAATATTCAATATTTCAGCATGCATACTTTATTTTTTTACTGAGTATATATACCATTTCTGGCTGTTTCATTCCCTCATATAATTTATGATCGGACTATCAGTGAGAGCAATGTAATCACCACAGATCACCATGCAAAAGATATTTTTACCTTTTTATCTGTAAGACTGTGATACAAATTACAACTCAAGCCAACAGACATAAAAATACATAATTGATGACCAATAAAGTTAAAACTCAATTTATTATAGCATAAAATGTAGGTTTACAACAGATTCTCTTTATTAATGTAAGACTGGAAATAGACAGATGTATAAATATACATAATAGGTGCAGATGGTTAAGAAAGCGTTGAACATCAACATTACACATAGTATACTCAACCAAAAAAGAAAGTATGCATGTAATCAATAGTCATTTATTTCACAACCTCGATGATATTCATGGCAGAAATTCTGGAATAAGATAACCACACCATTTAGGAGGAGTGTGTGTGTGAACAGTAATATCACAAGTTATGCACGTGTTTACTGTGAATAGACCATTACTGTGACCACCCAAAGAAACACAAAAATTTCAACAAGCATACTTTCATTTTTGGTTGAGTATAGATGGATGTGTGTAAAATAAAATATATATATCTGCAGACTGGTTAAGAACGAGTTGAACATCAAGATTTCACATAGTATGTCAAATATACATGTAGGTCATCCTAGCATAGATCTGATCAACACAATTTTGATTTACAATGTACAGTAGACTGAAATATGTACAATGAGTAGAATAAGCAAGCTTTATTAAAATAATATACACAGCATACATAGTTAAAATGTGTAAAATTGTAATTATGTGCCTCATAAGAAATATGTACACATTGATCAGACAAAACAAGATATCTATTATATATAATTTACATAACAACAAAACATGGCTTTTTACAAAAATAAACAAATGAAAATTAATTTATTCAGTAGCAAAATATACAGCTATGTTGAGCACATGAACCAGCTGTACAAAACCAATTCAACCACAGACCTGTGTGATTCATAGATTAATCACGCATGTCAAAATGCATCAATGACTTTTCTTGATTGTTCCCAACTACAGTTGTTTATTTTAAGTGTGAACATGTTTTTTTTGTCAAAAACTAGTTTTATTCAATGTAATATGTAATATAAAAAATAATATTTAGTTTTTAAGCATAAAATATTTGCAAATTTGTTCTGTAAACCATAAAAAAAAAAAAAATAGAATGGTTATTAATTTAAAAAAAATTAATGCTATTTTGAAACATTTGTGACCATTTTAGCCAATGTATAATGTAAAATATATATAAAATAAAATATTTATATTCTATTATTTTAATTTATTATGCGAAAAATTAATATTTCAAAACTTGTTAATTGAGTATTTTATTCAAAATGGCAGACCATGCATTTTAAGAAAAACTTCAAACATTATTTTGAAGGTAATACTGATAAATACATTATAGTTATGAAAGACAGAACAAAAGTAAAGATCTATACAGTGCATTACATATTTGGTTAATGTAAATCTGACTAAATATACATGAAATAACATTATTTAAATTCATAAACAAATCAACATCATTTTATTATTTCTTATACATTAACAAAAGCTAAGCTGTCAAAAAAAATAAGTACACACTTTAAATAAACAAATTATAGATTTGTTTTTCACTTTAAAATATTATATAAAAACAAATTCAGACTGCATATTTCTTTGCAATATAATCAACTAACAGTTCAACATATACAGGGCATATGGCCAAGTACTACCAGTAGTTAGTCTATTCAATAAATACAAGCATAAAGAATATTTCAACAAAAACAAATATATATGTTGTTGGAAATAATAAATTCATTTCTAAATGGATATCTGCAACTGTACAAAAAATATATTCATCTCAAGACTTTTAACTTGGGAAAAATATTTTAATTAAAATTTGAAATACACAACTTAACCTCTGTTAATTTTGTCATTAAAATATTTTATCTAAAGTATTTCATCTTGCATTTTCTCTAAATATTTATTACAGTTGTTAATAACATTCTATGCCTTCTAGATAGAACATTACGTTTATCCACAACGAGGGACTTGATAATACAGTTTTGGTACTTTTAGTGAAAATTGAGGATAAAAAGGTTTTAACCCATGTATTTTAAACTACTAGTGATCCCAAATGGTTATACTAAAGATGGAAAAACTGCATTCCAATAAAAACAAAAACAAAAAAGACACCAAAACCACCCCAAAAACAAAGACCTTGAGAGTCAACTTAAATGAAAACAAAACATATTAACAATGTAATAAAACAGCCCATTTTAGGTCTAAATGTTGAAATTTGTTCTGGTAAAAAAGAAAGCACTATGCTTTTATTGCTAATTTAAAAGTGACCAATCTCTCAAATGTGATTTATGTTTCTAATTTTATGTAAAAAAAATGCACAAAGTTATAATAAAATTAATAATAAAATTTAAAAAAACATATATAACAAGATAACCATCTTCTAGTGAACAGTAATGTCTCTGTAAATCTGTAATATCAAATTCGTAAGATGGTTAGTTGAGAATGCTATTCCACAACAGCTAACGAAAGTGGAGCTGTGGATCATATGACTAAATCTTATTAACTTGTTTAGCTGAAGGGTTTATTTTGTATTTTGAAATAATTCTAAAATTGAAATGAATACATGAATATTTAAACAGTACAAAAATATGTTAAATTACTGAACATCGTCTACTATAACTTCAACACTGTAGCAGAATGAATGGAAATAGTACAGCTACCATCTTAAATTAGTTGAAATAAAAATAAAATTTTAATACAAAACAGTACAGTCTTAAAAACAAACACCTTGATGGTCATTTGAGTAAAGCTATTCAAAGTATTTAAGAAAAAACCCAAAGATTTAAATTGGCAAGTGTTAGAACCAGTCACAGCTGGTTCCGGTGAGGAAGTTACATGTAGATATGAATATAGATTTACTATATATACAATACTGCATTATTAAAAGAAAAGATCTATTTTAGTGCTATACAAACGAGTAATGATTCTCCACTGCTCTCCCATGAGACAACTGTCCCTGAGATCCGTGTGTTTGTTCTCGCACAACGTTCTCAATGGACGATGTCCGAGATCGTATAGAGCCACTAACAACCACAGCGTCCCGTGTATTGTCAAACTGACCATGATGAACAGAAAGGGAATTCCGCAGGTTTCCTCCTGAGTTTGGATTTCCATGTGACCGAGGTGACCCACGAGGCAGTGTTGTTGGAGTTCTAGGCCGCTCCATAAACACAATATAGTCTGTGAGAGTAACATCTGATGACCCACCTGACTCCAGCGGTATAGGGTGAGTGCGGAAGTGCTCCAACATATCAAATATTGCCTGGAACCACAAGTGCTGAACTCTACACTGTCCATCATTATTAATTGTCATGCGTAAATGCTGTAAAAAATAACAAAAACAATCACTACACTGACTGAGTCACACTGATTAGTATATAGTTAAATTTTTTTACTAATTGGTGTGCAGTGGTAACACTATTGGACTCAGGACTGGTCAGTATATGGATCAAATCTCAGTTGAGGCACAGGATTTTTAATTGTAAATTTTAGATGTATACCTGGTGTGTACAACTTACCGACCAGTGTTCCACAACTAGTTTATCAAAAGCTGTTGTTTGTACTATTCTTGCTACTTTTTGGTAAGAGTTGCCCAGGACAGTGTGATTGAACCTTAATGTGACATAAGCACAAAAATAAGAGCAACCAACCAACCGGCCCGGAATGAATTTACATTTTCATCTAGTTGGAAATACAGCCAGCCCTCCTTGTAGTCTTTGCACATTTGGCTCTCTCATGTTAATTTCCTACCTTGCTAATAAAATATAACCTGAACAAATAAATAAAACTCTTGGCTATATATCCATCTTTCCATCTTGTCATAATGATAAATGGGAAGAACATTTGGAGAAACCTTTTTTTCAGTATTGCATCATGAATTGTTATACAAATTTTAAAGATGTCTCTACAATTCCAAAACTCCAAATAAGCAATTGTTAATCAACACTGATCAGTAATTACTGTAATAAAAATGTTTCCTGATTTGTGCTGTTTTCTATTTAGGCAATATAATGAAAATAAAATAAATAAGATTTGTTCAAAGGAGAAATTCTGTAACACCAATTACTGAATTATAATCAAGATCAGTTTGTCAGATATTCAGAAATACTGTTAGTGTATTAATAAAATAAAAATACATTTACAAATTAAAATTACTCCTTATTTTATAGCAAACAAGGAACACATTAAAGATGGTATAATAAACAGATGAAAACAACTAAAATATCTGTATTATTACATAACTGAAAATAATTCAGTACCTTTGCTCGGCCTTGAAAGTTGAATGTCAAGACATATTCTCCAGTGCGTGTTTCACTCTTACGCACCAAGAAGACCCCATGACCTACAGGACCTTGCTGAAGTACAAGCTGGGCAGCCTCCAGTCGTGACAGGGTCCCATGAAACCATGGGTATTCTCGCAAAACTGAATCAATACCACCTTCAGGGATTCCTGGAGGTTCTGAAATAACACAAACAGGTTCACCATCTACGTCTCACCAATGTCTAACTAACACATGTTTGAACTTTTCTTAAACTGATACACAAACATGCATGCTTGCACAAACATCACAATACCATGGTAATCATACTGGTAAATCACAAAATAAAGATGACAAGGATTCTAGTACACAGTAGTTACATTCCCATGTTTATCAGGTTATGATATAATTACTGTGGCCATAGTACATACATTACAGCACTGGCACCGCCGTTTAAACTGGAGTTGGGAGGGGGAGACAGAATAGGGGCAACATCAGTCATTTGAAGAGCACTTGCAATGTACTCAATAAATGTAAAACATGTAAATTTTAGGGTGCCTATTGTCACAAAAAAAGGACACCAGATTATTGGGGAGGCAAATGGCCCCCTGTGCTGGCCCTGCATTAACTGTTCTAATGGATGCTGGAGATCACCAATTCCATGACTAGCAGATTTGTGAAAATTCAAACAGCCTTGAAGAAGAGCTATGCTCTAATTTGATACAACTATATGAAAAAGGTGAACTCAAACCATTGTCAAATCTTGTTGAAGCAGCTGCCATGTCTGCAGCACTGGACACGCGACTAGATACTGGGGTATGGTGGGGCGTACTCAAAGGCCGTGGTGATGGGCGCGGAGGAATCTCCGGGGTACTGCCTCCTAAACTACCCTGTGATGAACTCCTGTGAGCTGCACTCAGATGTGCTGTCTCTGAAGAACAAAATAAATTTGTTTAAAAAAACATTCTGATTTTGCTATATATAACAAAGTCTGTCTCTTTATCATTGTTATATCTATTGAAGGGCAGTGCTACACAAGGATCTATTATCAAGGCATAAAAATAAGCTGATTTTCTAATCAGCCTAGAATAAGTTTAGACATGGTCTAGCTGGAAAAGTAGCCAGCCTTTTAAGTTCTTGAAAATTTTAGATAACTAACCCATTTTATTGGCCCGGACCTCATATGGATCAAATGATTCATGTTGATGTTTTCAAAAATCATTGAATTACAACTAGTTAAGTATAATGTATTGAAAAGGGTTGTTTGTTTAATGACAATACATTGTTTATTCAGTGGCTGTTAGGTGTCAAATGTATGATGTTTTGTGACTTGTGGTCTTCCGAGGAAACCTGATACCACCACACAATCTACTCTTTCCAATCTTTTATGTGCATTTTCCCACAGACAGGACATCACATAATCTACTCTTTCCAATCTTTTATGTCCATTTTCCTACAGACAGGACATCACATAATCTACTCTTTCCAATCTTTTATGTGAATTTTCCCACAGACAGGACACCACATAATCTACTCTTTCCAATCTTTTATGTGAATTTTCCCCACAGACAAGACATCACATAATCTACTCTTTCCAATCTTTTATGTGCATTTTCGCACAGACAGGACATCACATAAAACAGGGTTTGATACAATGTTTTGATACAAACTGACAAACAACCATGCCAAGTTGAAATCACTATATATTATTAATATGCCTTTAACAAGGTGTTAATGAGCCTCGGTGGTCCAGCGGTAGAACGTCAAGACTCTCAAGCTAATGACAGTGGTTCAAAACCCATTGGAGGCTGACTCACACTGACTACATGTAAAAGTTTGACATTCAGTAGTCGATTATTAATAAATCAATGTGATCTAATGGTGTTGTTAAAACAAAACAAAAACAAAACAATCTTTAACAAGATGGTCTATTTGACACTATACTTTTATTGTAAGATATACATTAACCATTAATTACGTGTTACTAATAACTGTGTACCACATTGTTCATAATGATAAATATGTTATGAAATGTAAGTGCACATGTTCCAACTTATTGTAAATATATATCTAATGTTTAGTACATACGTATCAAGGACAACACAGAATGTTACATCACTCTACAGTATTGTAATATGACTAATAACTGGTATGGCTGACATTTATTGATTGATTATTTATTTACATATGTATACTATGACATATAAATATGTGAACTTTTACCTTTTCTCTCTATTGAGCCAGATGGTGCAGTGGGCAATCGTGGACGCCTGAAAATGAGAGTACTTATTAGTATATTTACAGTTTACAGTGGGAATTGAAACATATGTTTATACACACATAATTTAAAAAAATAAAATATGTCTACATGAGCTTCACATCAAAATATTTGTAAACTTGATTCAAAAACAGATGTAATCTCTATAAACAAAAGTTATTGCCAGAATATAACTTTTTTTGTTTCTTTTGGCCAGCAGACTTCTACAGCTTTCTGACCAGACAAACAAGACACAAATTTTGACCCCTGGATTAAACCAAGATCAATACTTCATGGGTAGTGATTGAAATTAATCATCTGTTGATGCCAGCAGCATAACAAAGTGGACAATTATTCTGCTTTGACTAATTTGTATGTTTATGTCTGAACGCCATAATCTATATACCAACAGTTTTAATTTACTAATGCACTTCTTGCAAAACACTGTCTGCTAATTAATTATAGTTTATTTTGTTATTCTGTACTAGCTATGGGTACTCTACAATACTTTAGATAGTATTAAGAAGTAGTTTTTCCATTAATTAAAATATGATTAATACTGAAATGCTCTCCTAAGGCTAATGGAAATTAAAAAAAAAAAATTTATTCTTGAATTTTCACTATATATATATATATATTAAACTCTAAACCTGTTCACGTTTTATTCAATTAAATAAAATGTTGATATTGAGGAGCAACAAAACTAGTGTCATGAGTGTCTAGTATAATAATTAAATCTATCCTATATGGACATGAAGAATACTTTAATGTCATAACACCACAAACAATTCACATATGCAAACTGTAAGAATGAATAAATGTTGGTTTAATGACTCCCATCCCTTACACAAAAATAAATATTGGCTTTTGGGGGTCAAACAATGAATGAAAGTAAAAATATGGTATAGTAAGTCATGATATAAAGGTGAGCCACAGTATAATATAATAAAAATATACCAAATATAACTATGGTAATAACACTGTAAGAATAAAGTATAAAGCAAGCTCCACAATGAGTTTGTAAGATTAGCGTTAGGTCCATCTTTCTGAGAACTGCTAAAAAAATCTTGTCATTGGTATGAATTCAGAGTAGGTATTATACAAAACATTTCTGGCATCATATTAGGCACTGATCTTCATCCCTGTGATGGTGTAGCAGTCAATTACAAACAGCCTGGAAATCACAAACCCCACTTGTAATTTCCTAGGAAATCGCAAACACCACTGGAAATCGCACCCCCTAACCCATATATAGGCATGAGTGGGAGAGGGTTTGTGGTTAGCTAGGGAATCACCAGTGGGTATTTGTGATTTACAGGGTTTGTGATTTCCTGCTACAGTTCAAAATGGTCATGTAAACAGGTGGCATTCATTCTGTGGTGGTTTAGGTTTGATGACACATCAGCCCTGTTAAATCAACATGATCTATCTCCTAACCTGACCTCAAACAGGCGAGACAGACAAGGCCCAGACTGCACTCTCAGTGAATCTCAGCCATAGCAGATCATTGCCTTCTCAAACAATGGCAAATACTAGTGCATTAAAACTATTCTGTAGCTTTTTCAGTCAACTATTCATTCTCATTAACTTTCTCTGACTAGACAGCAATTTCCTCTTTATTCCCTTGATCTGAATATTTACATGACACCACAGCATCCCTTGAAATTCAGACATTATTGTTAAGACACCTAATTGTCTTCTGTTACAGACAAGACAATGTTAAAGAGCAACTGTGATGACCATTTCCAGAAAATCAGCATACTTTATAATTATATTTCTGCATGGGTAGTACAATGTTACAAACCAATTGTAAGACATGACTTTAAAAAATCACCTAGTTTATTCACATTAATCACAGAACATAAAGAAACGGAATACCAGTAGTGAATCTAGAAGGGGGCCCCAGGGGGTGGCTACCCACTAAATTTTGCGATTTACATAACATTAAAACATTTTTTTTTTTTAATTAAAGAATCCAATTCTTATTACTGACCCCTCCCCAAATAGATTTTCTGGATCTGCCACTAAATACATATATGACTTTGTACTAAATTCTTGTTTGTCAATATATCAAACTGAATCATTAAAGTCTTGAACTGGTTTAGTATAGAAATGTCCTCCTACTCACCAAACAGCAGAATAATGCCCATACCAAGAACCAGTTTGTGATATTTTATTCTTTAAATTTATAACACAATTAAATATATATACTAAAATAGTAATAAAAAACATTAATATGATGACTGATGAAGTTTGTTGAATAAAAGTAGTTTTCAGTATAAATCAAATTCATTTATCTTTAAAGTAATACCCTAGTCCACGGGCAACAATAGCACCCAAGAAGTGAGGGGAGGGATGGAGTCAGGGGGCTTCCTGGAAGTGGTGGGGATGGTGCCGGTGGATAGGGTGGAGACACACACACACCCCACACCCTTTCCCAGCTAAAACCTTCTAACAATAATAGACCCACTGTGTACTTCGGTATATTTGCGCTAAAACCACATGGCTAAGTGTTACATTGATATAGAGAAATACTGGAAAAAATTATTATTTAGGCATTTTAATTTCAATTTTTTCAAAGCAAAAAGTGGGAGGAATAATTATATAGCCATCCCCATGTCAAAAAAGTAGGGGGTTGTGTCCCCCATCAGAACTTATACCCCTGCCCTGGTCATTTAGCAGACCAAGATTAGTAGACATCTTGGTGACATATAATAATGACTGTTCAACATTTTATGTTTAATTTTGTCAGCTGTATTAAATTATATTTCAATTTTCTTTTGTATACTAAACCAAAAAAATAAGTACCGGTATACATATTGAAATATTTTTGTTTCATGGGGTGGTCACAGTAATGGTCCATTGGCAGCAAACATGTGCATAACTTGTGATATTACTGTAATACACACCTCATAAATAGTGGTTATCTATTCCAGAATTTCTGCTACATGTACATGTATAATGTTGTCCGGTTTATGAAATAAACGACTATTGATTACTTGCATATTTTCTTTTTTAGTTGAGTATAAATATTAGCTACCACACATCCTAGAAGCCAGATCTGAAATGGCTTGTTTATTTGTTTGTTTGTTAAACAACCCCCCAGCACAAAAAAATAAACTTCGGCTATTAGGGGTTATACACTGGTGAGATATTAAAACACAATAAATAAATAAAAATCAGTGTAAAAAGTACATGAAAATAATCTGAAATGGCACCATAAAAATATTTTCATGTACTGGAATGTTGTAGATGTGTGCAAAGTTTCAAGCTTTTACCAAAAAGTACAGACTTTTCTACTATCTGCTGAACTATATGGGCTCATGGCCTTGCATACTGTAAACATTGATACATAACCCCACTAGAGATAACGGTGGAATTTGACCCAGTATGTATAGCTCCATTATAGCAATAGGTACACACACTAATCCTTCATAACAATGAATAATGACCAAGGTGTACTAAATCTATTGTTCAGTCCCACCATATTTCACTTTCACTGTGTGGTATCAGGAAGCTTTCCTTTACACAATGTCATGTGTTTTGGGTTTTCTTTCACATTGTAGATTATCTCACTCTCAGAAACTATTAACAAATATTTACTATACACATCTTTTTCTTTCACACTGAACAGATGATCTCAGATACTATTAACAAATATTTACTATACACATCTTTTTCTTTCACACTGAACAGATGATCTCAGATACTATTAACAAATATTTACTATACACATCTTTTTCTTTCACACTGAACAGATGATCTCAGATACTATTAACAAATAT
>JAULBS010026330.1:0-24612 GCA_032355785.1 Symmetromphalus regularis
TGTGTGTGTGTGTGTGTGTGTGTGTGTGTGTGTGTGTGTGTGTGTGTGTGTGTGCGTGTGTGTGTGTGTGTGTGTGTAGTAATATTACAAGTTTTTTATGTGTTTACTGCCAATGGACCATTACTGTGACCATCCCATGAAATAAAAGTTTTCAATATGCATACTTTTTTTTTTGGTTGAGTATATATATCAAGTAGTCTGATCTAGGACATTTCCAATGTTATTTTAATACAGTCTGAGATGAGTCGCTGTTAGACACAGACAAATACCAATCTGAGAAATATATTCAACAAAATTAATTAAGAGTCGGTAGAGATTTTCTTTTTGGGTTGAGTAAATGAAAATCATGTAGTACAGTTTTTCTAACTAATGTGCAAGTTCTGACTATATTTGTTTAATGTTATAGATTGGGTGTATTATCCTATTCAGTTTTGCAGTTTAATAAAGATTAATTTGCACTATTAAAAGTAAATTATCATTTTAAAATATAGTCTCATTAATTACGTTGTTTTTCAGAGTCGACGAAACAGGTGGATGTACATATATTTATATTTGATGACATTCTGCTCATAACCAAAGTGAAGAGAACGCCGAGAAAGGTTAGTATAATTAAGTTGTGATGACAAAACATTTCGCACGCAACATGTTTTCTGTGGTATATCTGATGCTGCCTGAAATAGCGTGTGTACTTCATTACATAGGCTAAAAATAAGTCGTTTTGCTGACGGTCCTTGGTTATCTCCAATACTGACACATTGAGAATCTTTAATTATTCATTTATTAATTTTATTTTTTTTAAATTATTATTATTTTTTTATTTTTATTTTTTTTTTTATGTATTTATTTATTTATTCTTTATTTATTTATGCATGTATATATATATTTATTTTCGTTTGTTTTATTTAACAAGGAACAATTAATATTAGCCACAATGAAAAATTCACACTGGTCAACGCATCAAAGATCATTATAACGATGAAAAAAGGATGAATAAATATTGCTGTCCCACTAAAAGACGATACTGATATTAGTAGCGTATTTAGTCCACTGTTCAAATAAGTAAAACATTTCAAACAAATACTGACGCAAAGGGGTTCAACAAACGAAACCGTCTAATATTTTCTATTTGTAACTACGTGTATCTAAACACAAAAACTTCATGGAATTTTTTTTTATATTTCTTTTTTTCTCAGGTTTGCTATGCTGCTTGTTTTAATACGCTAGTCAATTATCACAGTAGACAACCAGGGTTTTAATGCATTGTGTATTGAATTATCATAAAACACGATTTGGCGCTTGATTACCTTTAATGGAAAGACAGTTATGGAAGGATATATCTCAAGAAGATAAAATCAATTTAAAGCTGTTTGGAACATTTCATCGTTTCACTTAGACCAGATAACAAAGTATTGTCACTATTTTCTCAGTGATTCACGAGTGCTAGTTGGCAAGTATTCACCAATAGATGCATCGGTTGTCCTCATTACAAACTGAAATTCAGGGCCGTATCCTGATCAAAATCCTAAGTGGCATTACTTTTAAAGACACTGTGCAAATTAAACCCCGAGATGTGTATGCTATTTTCTGAAGTAAAAAAGTGAGATTCTCAGGATGTGGGGGCAGCTCCCCTATCACCCCCCTCCCCCCACCATCGCCACCGCCATCCCCGAATGGTACCTCCCTAAGATTGAAACCTATTCATCGTTATAATAATATTTATAATTTCCATTTCGTTTGTAACTGGTTAGCCCAATTTCAACATATATATATATATACTGAACAGCAAAAGAAAGGAAAATTTAATTTGCAATGTTTTATTGAATAAAAGTTAACATAATTTTGACGTTTGTTGTTTTGCTTACTGGTGGCATGTGTAGCGAAGTGTAAAGCGTTTCTTATTGAACGGTTATCATGAATGAATTTTTCCTCTAATTTGATTAAACTGGATCTGAACAAACATTTATGTTTCTTTTGCTGTTCCGTATATCAACGTTTTACTTTGCAGAAATGTTTTCTAACTCCTTATGGGTATTTTGATTGTGATAATGACATACATGCTCCATTATTTTAGCAAGCACCTGTCACGTTGAATAACACCCACATTCAATTAATGAAAGACGAGTTTTTTTGTTTGATGAGAAACTTGATGCCCATCGATTTCATGAGAATCGCTTTTAATTGACAAAGCGTGTTTCAGTTATTTAAATATTGTTTGGAAATCAGATCGCCGATTGAATACGCAGCCATTCCCACCAATAAGATCAAATTCAGAAAGTGACAATAATAACTTGTTTTTGACTGAAATATGATTTTAAGTTTATATATATTCCTTGAATCTTTCATATTCTGAGATACAGCTTTGAACATGATAAACCTTATATAATAATTATAGTCTTCAATAACGGATTATAAACATAGTCGGATCCAGAAAATCTATTTACATGGGGCCGTAATAATAAGATGCCGATTCCTTGGATGCTTTAACGTAAAAAAAAAATATTAATAATAATAATAATTTAATAAATGTTATTTAAATCGCAAAATTTAGTGGGCGGGCCATTAAATTATTTAACTGTAACTTGAATGCTACTCAAAAGAACTTAGGGGAGTGGATTTACAATTTTTTTTTTTTTTTGGTTAAATTGTAATAATGATTGAATAACTAATTTCATTTAGATTTAATTGTTTATCAAACTTTTGTTTGTATCGTTGTTTTAATTAAACCAGTTTAGTCTGAATGTATGATTAACTGTTTAATACAGGAGTGTTGGAGCTGGGAGAGCTGGGGTGGGTGATGCAGCACCCCCAACCCCTATAATTCTCATATATATGTTCCTTGTTCATCGTTGAATTATTCACCGGCAAATTCTGATCTTCAGAAACGGGAGCACCCCCACCCCAGCCGAATATGAATTTCGTTCCAACACCTCTGTAACATATCATGTTTGTATTGTTTTAACAGAAACAACTGACAACAGATATCGGTCAACCAGACCGGTCCACGTACATTGTATATCGACAGCCCGTGGCACTGGACCGGTTCGCTATTCACGACATTAATGCAAACGATGCAACGGGTAAGTTGAACAGAAAATAACATAATGAGGAGTAATACTGTTAATGATATACTTAATCACAAAGAAATTATGCATGTTGAAATATTTTGTTTTATGGGGGTGGTCACAGTAATGGTCCATTGGCAGCAAAGACGTGCGCAACTTGTGATATTTCTGTACGCACACACACACACACACACACACAAACACACACAATCACACACACATAACACACATACACACACATTCACATACACTCTCACACACACACACACACGCACACACACTAACACACACACACACACCCCTCGTCCTAAATGGTATGGTTATCTAATTCCAGAATTACTGCCATGAATGTTGTCTGGTTTCATGCATACGTTCTTTCTTGGTTGAGTATAACTAGAGGATATTTTAATTCAAATTTGAATAAGTATCGAATTATACAATTCGTAAAATAACTGAAGATACTCATGGTCAGCAGTGAGCCTAGCTATTTATTTCTCCCATTGAACATGTATGGGATATTATCAGGCTACGTCAAATTAATGTGCCCATGACATTTGGCAGGTTTTGGCGTTGAACATCAGGAGTAGAACTGATTGCAAAATGAATGATAAAAACTCTTGACCTGCTTCAGAGAAGTTGGGCACGATTTAACTCTTTCAGTTATATGTGTAATGTAGAAGCATTATTATTTCTAGTTTATATTTTAATGCAAAGATGTTTTTTTTTCAATTAATTTCAAAGTGTGTTTTCATTTGTTTCGTTACCTGTAATTTGTCAATATTGAGATAAAATTATTTGTTAATAGGAAAATTATTGTTACGTTTTCTTGAATATTTAAATTCATATTATCTGATAATGACGAAAGGAAAGCTTATTTTATTGAATTAATGTTTAGGTAAAAGTAGTCGAGTAATTAATAAATGTATAGAAATGAGAGACTGTTTAAAGATTGTTCTTGTTAAGAAAATTCTTGACTTTTGTTTGGATTGCAAGTGTCCTTGTCTAGTAAATTAAAGGTCACGCTGTCATGTGTGCAAACATGCATGTTATGGATTCCACGATATTAAGACAAAATTACTATTATACAGGCCTTAAAGTGTTTGTTGTTTTATTATTAAGATCAATCAGTGGCGGATCTAATAATTATTATTATTTATTTATTTTTAACGTTAAAGAATCCGAGTATTCTTTGACACACCCCTCCCCCCCCCCCAACGCCAACCTGGATTTTCTGGGTCCGCCACTGATCATGGTTTCGATCTTTATAGGGTACCGTTTTCTATTCATAAAGGAAAATTATATTTTCAGGCTTTGTTTTAAAAAGCATTCTTTTTTTAACATAATGAATGAACATATGTTCAGCGTGTTAGTTATAACACATTATTCCCTGTCCTATTAATGAATGAACAACATATGTTCCGTGTGTGGGATATAACACATTATTCCCTTGTTCTATAAATGAATGAACAACATATGTTCCGTGTGTGGGATATAACACATTATTCCCTTGTTTTATAAATGAATGAACAACATATGTTCCATGTGTGGGATATAACACATTATTCCCTTGTTCTATTAATAAATTACAATCATATTTTCCGTCTGTTAAAGAGCTTCTAATACACGAACGTTCTATTTTATCGCCGTGTGTTAAAGAAGATTATTTTTTTGTTTTTAAAAATCATTGAGTTTCTATTTTATCGCCGTGAATTAAATAGCGTTAAGATTCTGTTCTACTAATCAATGAAAATTCTATTTTCAGCATGTGGGTTGAAGAATATTTTTGTTGTCGTGCACTTCAGTCGCTTCCAGCAAATCATAGGTGTTTCAACTTTCCAAGCCCAGTGTGAAACGTCCAAGGTATGCTTTAACACACTGACTGCCGACTACGAGTATACACGTAGATATAAGTGTATCAGATTTTGACACTATGGTTAAGGCCGGATTTAGACCTGGGACACTTTAGGTTCAGGTACCCCATAACATAGAAATTAAATTACATGACAAATTAAAAAAAAGAACTAAAATGAATAAACAGAACTAATTTTATAATTATTACATTTTTTATAAAGGAGTCCTCAGTGTCTATGGCCCCTCTGGCAGGGAAACCAGGGCAGTTGCGCCCCCTTTGTCCATTCTAAATCCGGCCCTGACTATGAGTATATTCGTAGTAAATTAAAGAAGCCAGCAATGATAATAACTCATCAATAAATTTGCTGACAACGGGGAATAACAAATCAATATAATAAAGTTAAGCATGTTTAAAATTGTTATAGATTTTTCTTCATATAAATCACATTGCTGACAATAAGTACACGTGTACCGGCACAGGGAAGAAACCCACTACATAGTGTTCGCCAGTCAACGTATTAACACCATTCCTGACAAATAAACTGACATTTTGAGTAGATCTCCTGGAGGTATGACTCCCGTCA
Source organism: Symmetromphalus regularis (assembly GCA_032355785.1). Taxonomy (NCBI): domain Eukaryota; kingdom Metazoa; phylum Mollusca; class Gastropoda; order Neomphalida; family Neomphalidae; genus Symmetromphalus; species Symmetromphalus regularis. Next base: position 5,498 of record JAULBS010026330.1, read on the forward strand.
CTCACGTAGTAAAACGGGTTGCCCAGTCATTGTCTTTGTTGTTTTGTTTATCGTAGTAAAACGGGTTGGTTATAAAGGACATATCGAGTCCTTGTTTTTGTTGTTTTGTTTAACGTAGTAAAACGGGTTGGATATAGAAGACATGCCCGGTCCTTGTTTTTGTTGTTTTGTTTAACGTAGTAAAACGGGTTGGTTATAAAGGACATGCCTAGTCCTATTTTGTGTTGTTTTGTTTAACGTAGTAAAATGGGTTGGTTATAAAGGACATGTCCAGTCCTTGTTTTTGTTGTTTTGTTTAACACATTGATATATTAATCATCAGTTATTGGATGTCAAACATTTATAAACTTCGACATGTAGTCAAGTGTGACTACAACAGGTTTTGAACCACAGTCTTTAACTTGAGAGTCCGAGGCTCTACCACTGGACCACTGAGGCTCACCCCAGTCCTTAAGATTCCAGTTTACTTACAAATATTACAATGATGCAAATGCATGTAATTGCTAGCATACTTATAAAAATTATTTGTAAAAAACGATCCCTACAGTATAATATCCTGAATACTCCGACTGCATAATTATAAGGGATGATAAATCACGTTCTTTGTATCCTGTGTTTGAATAATACAGAGAAAATTAATTTGGTGTCTTCTATCTTAAATTTGGACCTGCACTTTTGATAAGTATTTAAACGTTATTTGCTTTCTAAAAATATTTATTAATCAAACCCACTTACGAAACTTTGCTCTTCATAGAATAGTAGTGAGTTGTTGTTTTGTTTAACAACACCACTAGAGCACATTGATTTATTAATCATCAGCTATTGGATGACAAACATTTGGTAATACTGACACATAAAGTGTGGGCCACCTCTAAAGGGTTTTGAACCACTGTCTTCAGCTTGAGTATTATGTTCTACCAATGAACCACAGATGCTCGGAATAGTAGTGAGAGTGTAAGGTACACAAAAACATTACTTACATAAACTCCTCTTTCAATTGACACCTTACTTCCATATGCGCATGTCCTATCATAATAATTGAAGATCTGCGTCCAAGAACCAGGTACCCACGTCGCGGCCATTTTGAGAAAATAAGGATTTTGTGATGGGGTACCGGGTTATGACAAAAAATTGAAAATACAACTATATACATGTATTAGGTATCTTATAGTAATAACGATATGGGTTACCTGTTTCTTGCACTAAACCAAATTGACATTAGCGAAAAATTATTTGTATGCACTTTTGTATTGTTTTAATATGAGTGTCATTATGAAGGTGGTGTTTGCTTTAATAAATTCGGTGTGGTTTACCTCCAATAATTTTACCAAAAATGTAAAATTGTGGGTTACTGGGTTCTTGCATATAGGTCTTCATTTATACTATTAGCAGTGACATTAAATTTGGTTTTTGTGGTTTACCTCCAATAATGGTACCAAAAATGTAAAAATGTGGGTTACTGGGTTCTTGCATACAGGTCTTCATTTATACTATTAGCAGTGACGTTAAATTTGGTTTTGTAAATTTCTCTTCACTTATTAGTTTAGGTAATTATCGTTCCGACAACATATCCCTGGTGAGTCGTTAAATGTTCCAACTTTCATAAATCAGTACCATTTCTCACAACAAATTAAATTAAATCTATTATTAATTAATGATCAATTTTAATGTTTCAGACAACATGGCTGAATCAGATCAGTATTAATGTTTCAGACAACATGTTTGAATCAGATCTTTTTTAATATTTCAGACAACATGGCTTAATCATATTTTTTTTAATGTTACAGACAACATGGTTGAATCAGATCAGTTTTATGTTACAGACAACCTGGTTGAATCAGATCAGTTTTATGTTTCAGACAACATGGTTGAATCAGATCTGTTTTAATGTTTCATACAACATGGTTGAATCAGATCCTTTTTTATGTTTCAGACAACATGGTTGAATCAGATCATTTTTAATGTTTCAGACAACATGGTTGAATCAGATCAGTTTTATGTTACAGACAACATGGTTAATTCAGATCAGTTTTAATGTTTCAGACAACATGAATCAGATCAGTTTTTAATGTTTCAGACAACATGGTTGAATCAGATCTTTTTTAATGTTTCAGACATGGTTGAATCAGATCATTTTTAATGTTACTGACAACATGGTTAATTCAGATCAGTTTTAATGTTTCAGACAACATGGTTGAATTAGATCATTTTTTTTATTTTTCAGACAACATGGTTGAATCAGATCAGGGATGCCAAAGAGAAATACAGTGAGCGGGAGTCTAGCAGACAGAACTCCTTCAAAGAGAATAAGGATCCGCGCTCCGACGAGAGAGTATCCCCCAGGCGGTCACGCAGGACCAACCCCATGCGCAGAATTCAGGGCAAATCAAGATCCATGGATGCAATGTTTTTGTGACACTCGGTCTGTTCTCGACGCCGCTCCAATCCACCAAGCCTCGAACTACCAAAGACATTACTCGCTGTGAGATCACCGCATTTCAGTTCTATTTCACAAACTCTAAAACCGTTTTCACGTGCATGCGGTACGCGGCAGTTTTGAATTCATATTGTATTCTGTATCTCCAAAATGCAGCCACTGAAATTGCTCGCGGCACTCGGTAATGCCGTGGACATTGTCGCCGAGTTTTTCATTCTCTGTGGCTCTTTTTTTGCTGCAGATTATTATTTTCAAAGTGTTTTTTATTATTATTATTATTATTATTAAGAATAAAGTATACTTTACGCTAAAATTGCCGTGGAAAATGCCGTGGACACTATTTCTCCACAAAATTCATTTTTATGCGGCCATTTTCTTAATTGCAGGGGTTGAAATGCTGATACTTGTTAATCCCTTCATTAAATGTCATTTGATCTATTTCATATAACAATTAATGCCAAAAATACATGATACCACAAACCGAATGCATACTGAAACACAATGGAAACGTAACATTATTCTTTACTTCCTACTGCGTGATTCGTTTTCAAAATACAAATAACGTAGTTTTTTACAGGCAATGTGTCAAATCAGTTATTTGGCTAAATCACTGAAATATTCAGGCATTTTGCAAAATGCCCTTGACCCTTATGCGTTTTATAAAATGACCAGATGATTGAAAATTAATTTTAGGAATTTGACAATTTGATTAAAACACAATCAGGCAATTAGTCAAATGCATAAAATTTGACAAATAAATTACTAGTGTCCTAATTAGTCATCTAGTCAAATGACAGGAAATTTTAGTCATTTTATAAAATGACTAAGGATCACGGGCATTTTTTGCAAATGACTGACTTGACACATTGCCTGTAACATGTATACTAAAACACTAAAATGTTATATTTTCATAGCGTTTCGGAATATTTCAAAGCAGTTTACAGCTTGTTTTATGTGCATCAAATCTGGTGTACGCTGTGCGGTATGCGGTTGTTGTGAATTCATAATTTATTTGTTTCTGTATCACCTCATTCTGGGTACACGTGAGTGTCTGTACTGAGTGTGATTTTAGTCATTCTATAACAGTGTAATCCACATATTATCATATCCCAGAACTAGATGCGTGTGAAAACAGTGTACTTCTGTATGTAATCTTTCAACGCATTTGCTCATGCATATCTACTGGCGATTTTGTCACGGAATTTCATATATCTTATCATAAACTGTTTAATCTGGTTATCTGATTATGTTCAAATATAATATAAATATAACTGGTTTTTGTAATGTCTGTGTTGATAATTAAAAACATATTTCTGCTGGACAACAGTTTAAATTGAAAAAACATATTCCTGTACAATATAGAGCTAATAAGGTACATGTATCTAAAATTAAAATGACAAATCTGTATTACTGACAACAAAACAATTATTGTAAAACAGGTGCTCTAAATTTTGCCAGCCAGGTGCTACACTTGTTATATTTTTAAAAAAAACCAATATACATATATAAACAAAGAAATAAAATTACTACTTTTTTCCAACATATAACTACTGACCATTAAGAGGATGATAAAATTATGCTAAAGTTATAATTATAATCCTGTTCAATGCGATACATTGCAAAAACATGTAGTGATTGTGATTTCATCTCTCGTAATTCACATCATCTTGTGAGAGCAATTTAGAACAAATAATAAATAACAGATAATGATACAAATGTCGTTGCAGATCAAATTTGCAACAGCTTTTTAAAGGGACTGGTGATTGCCGTCGCGAATTATGATGTCTGGGATTTCATGATATAGCACGTTTAAAACCTTCTAGAATTGCATATTTCTAACTCTTTCTGACTATAAGATGTCGATTTAAACTATTGGGTATTATGTCATACATCATTTTACAGGCGAAGATGCAGGATTTTTGAATGGGGTGTCCAAATGTGATGGGTGAAAAGGATGGGGAAAATTGTTAACTTTCACGTCTTTCCACTCGAGAAACGTAAAAAAAAAAACGATTAAAGGGGGAGTCATGAGCCAAGGTCCCCCCCCTTTGGGTCCCCTACTGCTTTAGTAATCCTAATGACAAAAATGTTATTTGTATTGAAAACTGCATATATCATAACCAGATGGTGTCCCAGGGATGCTTAATTTGTAATAGTATTTAAAGTTGAATCATAAAACTGTTTGAAATATTCCAGATATCAGTGAATAATGTAATCCTAAAAGAACGTCTTCCGTGCAAGAAAGACGTGCCTTCTGTTTAAAATCAGTGAGAGAACAGGAGTCGTATAAAAATAAATTCTTGTCACATCGTATCATTTACAACCACAGGAACACAAAAAAACGATTGCCTACAAAGATATACTTTTGGCTACGGCTGTGTTTGTCATTTGTTTTTCTTCATTGCAGGGTCCAGGATTTTATTTTATTTATGATGCTGTTTTGTACCGAGATACGGTTTTAAAAGTGATAACCGTTTTGTTGTTTAGATCCGAGTTTGTCTGTTCTCTTTGTTATTGCAAGCGTATTTTTAAAACGGAACCATTTGACAATAAAGTATTTTACACAGTACATTCGAGTTTTTACTTCGTTCTTTACATATATATCTGATAACTATATATTTAAGTTTAACATAGTAATAAACAGACTGGGTACTTTATGATATATATCAAATCGGTAGACGTGTATAATTAGGGACCGTGGATAGCTCTTCAAAGTAGGGGTGGGGTGGGGGGCCACTGAAAAGTAGGTTTACTGAACGACAGCAGTGCTCCCGACCCAGCCCCCCCCCCCCCCTTACACCGTCGTGCTTGATAACACATGTCTACCGTGTTGATATAGTTATCAGGCTATTCTGGAATTTGAATATGAAACAAATTGATGTTATGGATCAGGGCTAAATATGTTTCCCTGGGAACCAGATTGTACCTAAAAATGGGACCAATAAATAAAAAATAGCTTTATTCTAATCATTCCCTACCTACTATTATCTATGTTAAGTCATTTTCAGAACAAATATAACAATTGTCTAATTAAAAGTAAACCAGACGTAAGCAACCAGCCAAGGGAGTAACAAAAGTGGGGTTTTTAGTGCAGGTGACCTCAAATATATTTTGTAAATTTTCGGTCAAATATAATGATAAAAACAAAACTTAAACAGTGATATATTAATATGTCTTAAACACTGGTTCAGAACCGCTAATAAGCTGGATATTTTGTCCAATATTTACTGGTTATAAGGAGGAACTTAAATAGCATTGCAATGTCCAAGTTAAAATAGTTATCATTGTAAATGTATGTTTAAATATTAAATATCCTATCGGTGTTATCTTACTCTCAAATCAGTTTATAACTGTTCATATTTTGATTTAACCAGCAAGTATTCAGAGGTTATTGTCAATAATTAGTACAAGTTATATAAGACAGGCTGTCTCTCACTTGTAAACTGAACAGAAAACCGGTAATTTCATGGCCAGTGATGGTTTCAGGGTGTCGAGAATTGAGGCGAGGTCTATGTCGACATGTACGCTTTATTTAATAAAAATATGGGATTGAAATTTAAATAATTTTGTAAAATACGATATATAATTAGTTGGCAGCTGAAATAGAGTTACAGTCTAACTTGAGTATAAAACTCACATTAATGTTTACTGAAAGTGATCGTTGAGCGGAGAAGACGTTTATAAACAGGTTGCATGTATACTATATGAATGTGTCATGGTGGTTCGAATATTAATTGTCCAGGTTTGTATTGTTTGTGGTATTGTTTGTGGTGCTATCGCATTGTTGTTAACAAATCAGATTAGCCTATAATATATTTTAAATCTAAAAATTGCTTGTCAAACAGAACTAATTTAGCTTAGAGGAGCTTAGGGACATTATCCGTAATCGGATACAGGAATTATTGGCTTCCAAACATATACCCATATCAGTAGCAAATTCCAGAGGGGGTCCCCTTTTCTAGCATTTTTTTAAAAATATATTTTTTTTCCGAGTGGAAGGACGTGAAAATAAACCATTTTCCTCAGTCCTATTAATCCATCACATTTGGACTCCCCACCTCACCCCTCTCAGAAATACTGCATTGGCGTTTGCATATACACACACTTCGGCCTCAACATTTTATGTTTTTTTTTCCTATTATAATTTGGTCGTAACCAAGTTTGGAAAAAACCTACCCATCCAATATTAATTTAAACGTTTTAGGACACTCCATGTCCAAAATGCTTGCACCCGTCCTGTCATGGCGCAACCAATGATGAGGTTTTTTATAGACCAATTTTACAGAATATTTGCTGACGATTATCATTGTTTTATAGCAAAATTTTTAGATAACCAAAACAAATATGGGGGTGGTGGGCAATATTCTAATTTACAGCTTATTTAGACCAATTTAGTCATTAGGCAGTATTCTATTTTACAGCTTATTTGGACCAATTTAGTCATTACACAGAGAATTATACTCTTCGACCACAAGTACCCATAAAACTAATAGTCAACCTTCTAATTATCAGGTGCTTCAGTTTTCCGGTTTACACACCTCTTATAACCAGGCGGAGTATTTCTTCATTCTGTTAGCATCGTATTTGATTTTGACTTTGATGATGATGGATTGCAAGGTGGTAAATAAAACCAACCAATGTGCAATGTACAATGTGCTTCGTGTGGCGGGCCGAGTATAAACATATTGGGATAACATGCAATTAGATTTTAAAACTTAGGCATTCCAAAATGGCGATTATCGTTGACATAATAATTTTTAGTGATAAATATGTATAGCAACATTTCTAACGGAAGCAGCTACTCTCCTGCCTCTATGGATTAAGTATATTTGAATTGTAGAAAACATATTAAGAGATAAACAATGTATATGTAAAGAAAATATAATGTAACATGTTGCGACTAGGCCTACGCGTATTTGAATCTTGTGGCATTAATACAACAATCTGGCAAACAAGGTCGCGCTATGTTAGTACTGGAAATATTATTTTAAAAGCATCTTATTGATCTACGTTAATATGATATGATATATGATATGATATGATATGATATGATATGATATGATATGATATGATATGATATGATATGATATGATGTGGTATGGTATATGATGTGACATGATATATGATATGATATATGATATATATATATGATATGATATGATACAAAAAGCTACTATATGTTACGATACAATATGAGATGAGATATATGAGATATGATACATGACATGATATGACGCGACATTATATGATATTTAAATTGAATGCAGTTGTTTATTGACATTTAAAAACCATGCTGTTGTGTATTATGTTTCATATACTGTTACTATTACTATTATTTATTAATCTGTTGATTAGGTGTATAAACTGGAGATTTTATTACTCATTGGTAATGTATCGGTGTCAATTACTAAATTTATTAATTACATATGGACATATTTTATGCATATTCTTCCATGAGTATGCGTCGTCTTCACGTTTTAAAAGTAACAGGGTCAAAGTTGCATTATATTTTTTACACAGTATTTTGGATGTTTAAATATTTGTAAAAGTCTAATCCTTGAACGATAATCCTAAATTACTGTAACAAAATGAGGAATTTTTGTCAGAATATTAAGTTCCTAATTTACAAAATAGATTAGCTTTGATCTATTTATTTTAATACTTATTATGCACTGTATAACAATTTATCAGTATTAACAAAACATGTTTCGTGCATGTATTAATTTGTTTTCTTATGTTGTATGTCGTCAAACTCCAGCGTTGCCTTAAACTAGTCGAGATATTTGTACAGCCAGAGATTTGATGTATTTCACATTATGTGTAGAGTTATATATACATACTGTTTTGTACTACTGTAAATATAACATGCAGATGTATCGTATGGGTACAGATGTTATCATTAATATGTGTCCATGTTGAATGTTTAATAAATCTTCATTATCCAAACACGGCTTAGTAGTCCATTTGATATTATTAAAGGTACACAACCCATTTTACACTTTATATTTTCATTATCAAAACACGGCATAGCAGTCCATCTGATATTGTTAAAGGAACGCAATCTACTTTTCATTTTATATTTTTATTATCGAAACACGGCTTAGTAGTACATTTGATATTGTTAAAGATACGAAACCTATTTTATATTTTTATTATCGAAACACGGCTTAGTAGTACATTTGATATTGTTAAAGACACTCAACCTACTTTACATTTTATATTTTTATTATCGAAACACAGCTTAGTAGTACATTTGATATTGTTAAAGATACGAAACCTATTTTATATTTTCATTATCAAAACACGGCTTAGTAGTCCATTTGATATTGTTAAAGGTACACAACCTACTTCGCACTTTTCATATTTGCAAGAAAATAGAGGTTCGCTCGTATGCTTTACCAGCAGCGAATCCAGAGAGGGGTCCAGGGGTCCGGACCCCCATTTCTCGGTTGTTGTTGTTTTTTTGGGGGGTATTGATTTTTTTTTTTTTTTACTTTTTCGGATCAGAGTGGAAGGACATGAAAATTAATAATTTTCTCACCAGTCCTATTCACCCATGAGTCTGACAGCGCCACCGGGCCCAGCGTAAACTCACTTTATGCCAATGATACTGAAACGACTATTTGAATAAGGTTCAGTACATTCAATTATTCTGAATGGACGGAACCTTATTCAAATAGTCATTCTAATTATACTTCACTAAACCCGAAGACAGTATTGGATTCAGTCGGCGTGTTTTCTCCTCATGTGTGTCATCGGAATCGTAATAATTACCGAGCTGCATGCATATACAAATGTCTTGGCCTTCACCGTCTCAAATCCTCAAATGTCAAACCTAATTAGTATTTTCATTTGCTGTGTAAATGGAAACCTAGTTAACGGTGTGTTTCTAAGAAAACCGTACTTTTTCTTTTGCGATCAATTCCAGACATCTACAGCGTGAGTTTCACTGTCTTCATAAATTCTATACAGTGGCTGACCTAGGATTTTTCAAAGGAGGGTAGCTAATTTGTTTAACTTGATTACGGACCGTGCTATTTAACAAAAAGGATTTTTTTCACGTCATCTATGAAATACGTTGTCATCATATGTTCTGGTTATTTCTGTGGTGGGAAACAATACATTGATATTATATATTTTCAATGATCCCACTAAAAGAAATCGTTCATTTCTGGAATACATTGCCACCATTATGTTCTTCTGGGATTTCTTAAAGATGTAGAGTCATATATTTTCGGACATCCTCACCATTGGATTTCTTGGTCATTTATGGAATGCACTGACATCGTATAGTTTTCCAGTTATTTCTGCAGAGCATTGGCATCATACATAATCAGCTGCCTATACCCTCACAGGCTCTTGGGACGGATTTTCAAAGTGGTGGGTGGCTGAATTTACAACGTGGTGGGGGCTAATTTTATGTGTGTGTAAAATATGTTGTGCGAAACCGCGAATCTATACATGAAATAAAAACTGAAGAAAAAAGTGGGGGGGTGGGCAAAGCCACTAGAACCCCTCCTGAAATAGAAGTATTGTTTGGTTTAACGCGCATGCGTTTTATGAAGAAGAGGTTAGAGGGTTGAATATATCATAACATTATTTTCTCCGTTACTGTTTTGTAACATCTAAATTATATCTATATTAAGTTGTGGTTTAGGTTCAAATTTCCAAGGGAGACAAGTAGGATATTGCAACTGCTTAATAAACGGAAGAGTTATGTGGTAACGATAATCTATAATTGTTCAAGGGAGACAACTGTAATATAACGTTTATGGTCAAGAATTGAGAAAACTTGATATCCTAATTATTACATAAAACAATATTAATTGGATGAGTTTCATATAATGTACACCAAAATGTGGTTCAAACATCCAATATAGCATTTAGATTTCATCATAGACGTCATTAAAGATAGCATTTATCGTAAGAAATTTACTGGTTGTTGGCATTTTATTTTTATTTGTATTTTATTTGTATTTTTTATTAACTTTTTTACTTACTTTTTATTATTATTATTATTGTTTTTAATGTTTTTTTGTTTAGGGGAGGTGCCAATTTCAACCACTGCCTTACGTTTAAAACATTTTTCTAGGGTCATTAAACATCTAAATATTTTTCGCTCTTCCTTACACGTATGGAATGTTTTAAACCGTTTTTACTTCAAGCCCAACGATTTTCATAATAATAGGCCAAAAGAGTCTATGTTGTTTGTTGTTGGTTTTTATTTTATTTTTTAATTTAAAAAAAATATATATATATTATTATTATTGGTTGGGTGAGTGTTTGGTAAAAAATGTCGTTGTATTTGGAATGAAATCTTTAATCTTACTCAATACTGTTATTATATAAAGGAGTATGCTATTGAATGAATTAAATTGTGATATCAAAACGAAGAATGGGATTAAAGAACACCTGGTCAGCCGCTAACTTCGATTTGCCAAATTAGCAAATACCACGATGAACAACAGATGACAAATACTTCTTAAACAACATATATACGTCAACTAAACAATCACTGGGAGACCCATTAAAGGTTTCCTTTGAAGTGGTAATATCAATAGTTCAATAGTTTAATGTGCGTTTACCAATACAAAACACAAATTCCATAATAGACTCAACTAACTGTCAACGCAGTTGAAGGATTAAACAAAAAACTATTTTTGCAGTTATCGGCAGAATTATTTAAATCCATCTTCACCTCACCTACCTCCAAGCCTGTGCAAAGCTGATAATAGGCCCAGGCCAGATTGGAAATGTAGGCCCCAGTTTCAACTGCTCATTAAATAGTTTTGTAATCAGTATTAAATAATAAGGGATGTAGACCACCGCAAAATCATAAGTCCATGCCAACTGGCCCATCTGACCCCCCCCCCCCCTCCCCCTTACTTCTGGCCTGTCTACCTCCAAATTTAATAATTCCCGCGATATTCAAATAATAATATTATAGATTGTATTTAATTATGGCATGGTAAATGTGTGGTAACAAAACAGCTTAATTATCCATGACCGACTAGACCAGTCATTTTAGGGCATAACGATTTCATAATTACACATCTATGCTTTGTTTTAACTTCTCTTTAATACCTTCTCAAATATAGGAAAGGTATATGTACTTTCCAGTCTATGAGCATTGACAGTTTCATCGTCTTTGGACAGATCTTGGTGAAGATTCCCTGGGAAAATTTTCTGTGGGAAGCATGTCAAAAATTAACCACATCCGCGCCACAAAGCTACATTATTTTATATTTATTCTTATTTTTAAAAATTATTATTGTTATTATTATTATTATATATATATTTTTTTTAATTCAAATATGTTATACAAAATATCCTTTATAGCATGTTTGAATTTACTGAGTGAAACAAAGCAAACATATATATATGTTTTATCATCCGTCTTTCGTGAGTTCCGGGAGATTTGACCATAAATTACTTATATGTTTGATGTGTGCTTGTGCATACATTATCGCTTTCAATCTAAGTGATTTTGGATTGATTGTTCGTGACGTTTGTTAAGTTTATTTCACTTGAGATAAGTTTACATTGGTATGTTAGCTATGTTATACCCATCACAGATGGTAAAAGTTAATTTGTATGTGCTCGATGACCTCGGAGTAACCGAAATTTAGCAAAATGTCCAGTGGCTGATCCAGGGCCCCCAGGTCCTGCCCCGCCGACCGGGTCGAGGTGAAATATCTATCAACCTTAACAATATCATAAAATTCACAGATCAATTTTTCTGTAAATGGTATTCTTAAAACATGATACCGTACCAGTAACCTTTGGAACCGTTCATAAATCGCAAAATCAGACGATATTTTTCCTCTAACCCTAACAACGCATTTTAAAATGTATATTCGATGCAATTATAACACATTCCACGTCCCGCCTCATCCCAACTGCCTCGAGCCTTACGTAATAAATTATTGTTGAACGGCCCTTGGTCATTTCACGCATAACAGGACAAACAGCAATAACATAAACATTATAAAGGACACTTATTTCGAATTAGTGCGCTGGGAAGAACATACGTGACCGCCAGTGTATCGTCCCTTGAGTGTCTGCGTCCAAAATTGTCATTTCCAAATTTAGTTCATAGGTAATCGTATTTTATGAAAGTTAATATCCTATTTGTCTGTAGATCGGCACCTATAGCGGTAAAGCTGCAGGACTCACGACAGGTAGGTACTGGGATCAAATCTCAGTCAAGGCATGCAATTCTTAATACTGATATCGTCTTCACCCACAATGAGTGCTCCGAAAGGCTCATTTGGTAGGTGTACGCCACTTGCACCGATTGGTAGTTCATAACTGATTTATCAAAGGCATCAGCTGAGATTTGATCCCAGTACCTACCAGCCGTGAGTCTGATTGCGTTACCTATACATCACCGAGGTTAGTCCGTAGTCTTACCCCAGCCGCCCCTTATATGAAATAATAATTTGAGCACCAATCGTAACCAGTGGCGGATCCATAAAATCCATTTAGGAGGGCCCTAATAATATGATGCTGATACTTCAGATGCTTTAACGTTTAATAAATTAATTAATTAATTTTAAAAATATATATCTATAATAATAATAATTTTAATTTAACAAAATTTTAAATCGCAAACTTTATGAAGGGGCGGGACACCCGTGGCCTCCGCCTAGATCCGCCACTTGTAACCATCCCAGACTGAAAATGTTGACCCGCGCCTGGTTTGCAATAGATTTAGAATAACCAAGGACCGTGTAGCACGTGGTGAGAAAAAATTGGTGAGCTATTTTATTGCATGTAGTTAATGTTGTTTATGTTGTTTGATGATATCCAGTAACATTTGTAATCAGTGTCGTTCTTGGAAATGGGAATAAAATTTAATGTTGATTGTTTGTTGATTTCCGCACGAGCACAGTTGCAAGGTAATATAAGAATACAGCACTAGTATTAGTTTGTTTGAATTGTCATTCTAACCAGACCAATGACATGTACATGTTATTCATACCCAACGTTTAAAGACAATACGTTTTGGTATATATTGCCATAAAGAATACGTGCATGTTGTTAATCATAATTTAGTAATTTATTCATTTGTATTGTATATTCCCACATGGTTACTTATTCCTTAGCAACTGTTCAATATAATTATATGCATGCTAAGGTCAATGGTAGGAAGTGGGGTTTTTTTAAGGGTAGGAGTTAGGGTTAAAATTTTAATTTTAGGTCTTAAATATTCGATATTAGTAGCTAACTAACAACCGACTACATTGAAACAAAAGAGTGATAACATAAGACGGGAACATTATTTCCCTACTAAAATGATCAAGAAGACTATGCAAACTTCTTCTCCATGATAACAACACAGGGTAGTGTTTTGGTAGTAACTAATGTTTTCAACGTACTTTGAAAACACTACGGTAGTGTATTTAATAATTTAGGTTGTTAAAAACTTTTTTCTTTTGTAGTGTTAAGTGAAGGAAAGATGTCTCTCCTGCCCTGAATTTTCCTCACATTTTTAGACTGCTTGTACACAAATACAGAGACTTGCAGACCAGTAGATGTGCTGAGATCATGTCCATACTGAGACTAACACGTCGTACCTGGCTTACCTTCATGGGATGTATGCTGCTGTTACTGGCAATTCACACCTTGTTCATCATCTCTGTGTTTGATCGGGTCTCAATTATGTCTTTACCGGTATCATCATCTGGATCGGCGAACAAGTTAAAAGACGACAGCATGATGCAGAAACGTCTTCGGTAAATAGGCCTATACATATTTATGATGGGTTTAGTCATATTTCTCACCATCAATTTAACTGTTAACAGCGGCGGATCCAGAAAATCTATTTATTGGGGCCTCTAAAGAATCCTCGGATTCTTCAACGTTAAAAAAAACATTAAAAAAATAAAATAATAATAATAATATTTAAATTGCAATATTTAGAGGGGGCCCCTGCACCCTCCTCCCCTCGTCCGCCACTGGTTAATGTCTCATGTAAAAAGTAACACGTTATACTATACTTTCAGAAATGGGACCACCTAATAAGCCGTTTGTTGTTTTGGTGCGAATTATCTCCCCTGATAAAGAATACTAAAGTTTTAAATCTATTTCAGTTTAAAATCCTTGCTCGATCGGCTTTCTATGCACAAGCTGAGATAAGGTCATGTTATACAGGATTTGGTTTGTTAAATACTTGACTGTTCTTTTACAACATATTTTAATTCTATGGAGACGTTCAGGTTTTTTTTCTTGATTTTTTTTTCTTGTTCCAAGAGGCAGACAAAATGTGATTACCAAATGTGTGACTTAAAACCACTATTAGCATGGTATTGTAAATTCCGTTGAGGAAATGTTTTATTTTTAAACGTTACTGCTCTTTTTCATTTAGGACATCCACTACTTCGTCAACTACAAACATACCGCCTATTACAGTCAATACAACAAAACAACTGATTCTCAAGAAGATGTTGAGAGCTTTATTAAAGTACGACCGACCTCCTGATGATGAATATAGTTTTAACGTGACCTTGAGCGACCAGATACCTCTTGACCGAGATATTGATGACCTGCGACTACCTGGCTGTCGTAACATCCGGTACAACGTTACCTCTTTGCCAACAGTGTCGGTGATTATACCGTTTTACAACGAGGCTTTGACCATGCTGCTACGGACTGTCCATAGCCTACTGGCTCGTTCTTCTCCACATCTTCTTCTAGAAGTAATATTAGTGGACGACTACAGCACGCATTCCTACTTGGGCAAGGAATTCGAAGACTACCTTCGCGTTCTGGACAGTCGAGTGATACTCTTAAGAAACAGAAAACGCGAAGGACTCATACGATCCAGACTAAAAGGAGCTGCAAAGGCACATGGTGAAGTGCTGGTTTTTCTGGACGCTCACATGGAATGTAATGTTGGCTGGCTGGAACCGCTTCTTGCAGAAATAAATCTCTATCCAAACATAGTTGTCCAGCCACATGTGGCCGTGATAGGTGATCAGAACATAGAGTATTTTTCAAACTCTGATCAGATGTATCGTGGTGGATTTGGATGGGATTTGAGGTAATTGAAAGATCACAACTGTATCTAGAATTTCGTTACTGACATATTGTTTTAATAAATATGATTTACTTAGGCTCAAATTAATTATGAATTTGTTTCGCAATCCAAAAGTAGGGCTGTATTTAGATATTTGATGACCCACTTTTCTGTGTCTTTAAAATACTCTAAACTATGAAGAAAATAGTCCTACATCAGTTATTTCAATTAGACTACTGCAAAAGAAATCTAAACTGGAACATATAATTATTTGAATTGTTGATGCTAGTTCA
This sequence comes from Symmetromphalus regularis, assembly GCA_032355785.1. Lineage (NCBI taxonomy): Eukaryota > Metazoa > Mollusca > Gastropoda > Neomphalida > Neomphalidae > Symmetromphalus > Symmetromphalus regularis. The sequence goes on from JAULBS010026330.1 coordinate 21,249, forward strand.
ACCCAGTGGTTCACAGATAGTGTCACAAAGGCTGCTGTATGTACTGTTTCCTCTGTGGGAAAGGGCATCTAAAATATCCCTTGTAACTATTCAGAAATAGTAACCCTTGTGGTGATAGCAGGTTTCATCTAACGACGGGCGTTGGAGCAAGGGGTGGGGAGGTCTGGGGGGGCTGCAGCCCCAACCCATTTCTCATAAATATATTTTTTAAATTCATTGTTGAATTATTCATTGGCAAATTCTGATGTTCAGAAACGGAACAACCCCCCCCCCCCATATGAGCAGCCACCCCAATATGAATTTCGTTCCAACGGCCCTGAAAGATGTTTATTCACAAACACCATATGTTTGACATCTAATAGCCGCTGAATAAACATTACGCTTGTGTTTCGTTAAAATATATTTTTGAATTGTTTGTGATGTATGAATCCTAACATGACCTGATGTTCATATTAAGTATTTTATTTTGTGTTTGCGTTATTAGATCATGATAATAGGATACTGTTACAGTTAAACTGGTCCCGGTGGCGCTGTGGTTAAGTTGTTATACCCACAGCTGGTAGGTACTGGGCTGAAATTAAAAGGGATTTTTAATCTCTATACTGGCTCCAACCCACAGTACACCATTTGCAGAGACCAGTGGTCCACAATTAGTTTCTCTAAGGCTGTGGCATGTATTGTCTTGTCTGTGGAAAAGCTCATATAAAAGATGATTTGCTGCTAATTGGGAAGAGTAGCCTATGTGGCAGTAACGGATTTCTCTGAACCATGAGGTGCAAATTACCATATGTCTGACACCAAATAGCCGCTTAATAAACAGTATGTCGGGGTGTCGTTAAATAAGTAATCCTTTCGTTTTCTGTTACAGTAAAGCATTTAAAAATACCACGTTTTGGTAGAATCCTAAAGCAGGCGTAAGCCAAGACACGTATTTCTACAACTTGTTGATTATGAAATGTTAAGTACTGCACTGTGTCAACCTAAATTAACAAATACATGTAGTTTAAATTCCTTCTTTACGTTTGGTTTCTAATTTCAAATAATTATATACAGAAAGTACTGTTTTTATTCAATATTTATTTTTGTTTTGCAGATATGCCTGGTTCCACGTACCAAAATACCTATCACAAACACTGATATCACCAACGGATCCATTTCCAACACCAGTTCTGGTTGGTTGCGCCATTGCAGTGAGGAAATCGTATTTCTATCGTATCGGTGCATTTGATGAGCATCTCGAGGTCTGGGGTGGAGAACATTTAGACCTTTCCTTCAGAACGTGGATGTGTGGAGGTCGCATCACAACTGTAACCTGTTCCCGGGTAGGTCACCTATTTAAGGTCAATAAGTACAGTTTTGGAGGTGATCGCAATTTAATTATTCGTAAAAACTTGAGACGAGTGGCAGATATTTGGATGGATGACTATAAGACATTTTTCTATGCTGCTGCACAAACGTACGGTCTTCTGCTACCACTGTCGTCAGACGAACAGAAAACTCTGATGGAGCGAAAAAGATTAAAATCCAAACTTGGGTGCAAAGATTTCAGGTGGTATTTAGAACATGTTTTGCCTGAAATGAAAATTCCGTCCATAGAAGCAGTATTTTATGGTGAGATTGAAAACAATAAAAGTAATGGCTGTATAAATGTTATGGAGGACGGGTATTTAGGAATAACATACGACTGTTTCATGTTTCGGATCGTTCCAGAAAACACTTTCACAGTTGATATTCATGGAAGATTACTGTACGAAAATCGATGCGTCTACATAGAATCTTCAACTTTTCTATTGAGACTTGGGGATTGTTTGCCCAAAAGCATCTCTGACAACGCCAAGTGGACTTTGTCCCAGGGCCCTGTTGTTCTTACAGGCAAGCTTATGTATCAAGAGGGATCAACCACGTGGTGTGCTGTACATGTGACTAACAAAGCGCATGTACACTATAACAAACAGATGGTGCAGATGAGGGAATGTGAACCAGAGACAGAATTTCATTTTTGGAAATTTCAATACAAGTTCACGTTCAACAACCAATGAAGGGGCTGCTGGATATCCATTAACAGTGGGGTGTAGACTTTCAAAGTAGTGGGCTTTTGGGTATGGTTTCAGTGAAGACGTCTGGATCAGTAAATCTATGGGTTAGGCCATGAACTTTTAACCTACTGGCATTTTTCTATCTAAGATCCCGGATATCATGCAGTTTGCTTGTATGTAGGATAGAGCTGGGGGAACACTTGGTGGTAGAGATAAACTAAGTTCCAGTTGACCGTCGTGTCGATCCCTCTTAGTGGAACTGTTAGCTATATGTAATTTACCGTTCCATCAAGTGATGCACCACAAGAATAGTATATGTTGCCCCGTATATGGAAAAGTGCATTTAAAAAAAGCTGACGTGTTTGTGATGATGATGATAATGATCATGTACCGTAAATATTTGTTTGATACGTAACGACAGCCGATAATAAATAAAATGCAATTGCTCAAACAAACGTTTCTTTTTAAAATTCATCTCATAACCCGTAATGTAACATCTAAACTATTAATTTGGAATCGTGTGTGTGGTTTTGGTATGTTAAATACCATTCATAAACAATCCTGACAATTAAAACCTGAACACAAAATTGTCTTTATGATTACATATTATAATTATTACAAACGACAAAACGTTACCTTTTATAGAAGAACATTATATTTTCTAAATTTGCTAGTTCTAAATACCATCTGGCTTGAAAAGGAATTAAAAAGCTGAACTGTGTGCCCAGGACAGCGTGCTTGAACCTTAATTGGATATATGCACGAAAATAGCCACTCAGCTCCGTAGAACGTCTTGGGATTTTCACGATCATTTCTATTGGTCTCATCACCTATGCAGTGATTATGGAGAACATAAAGTATTATTCAACAGTTTCCCGATAATGATTAGCCCATTAAAATATACATGTCTTTCTTTTAATCCTTAACACTCATAAATAAATAGTTTGCATCCTTGAAATATTCAACTTAGGGCTGTACCCTCCGGAGGTTCAAGGATGGAGGGACAGTTGATCCCCCGACCACCTAAACTTATGGAATGATTCGCGTCAGACTAATCACATAATTTGTTTATAAAAAGTAGTGCGCCTCTCCCCCCAGGGAGTTTTTATCAGGATACGGCACTGCAACTTATCAGTTTTTTTATGTGGGTGTAAATAAAGTTCAGTTCAGTCATCATGAGATAAGATTAATAGAATCTATCGCCGTTGTGAGGTATAGACAAGGCAATTCCAACCCAAGGGAGAAAATGTACTTGTGAGGGCCGAGGTTTACCGAGGCCCTTACAAAAACAGTTTCTCCCGCGGGTTGGAATTGCCTTGTCTATACCT
>JAULBS010026331.1:0-10487 GCA_032355785.1 Symmetromphalus regularis
GAGGAAGTGTGTAGTAAAGTTTGTTTTTATTTAATGACGCCTCTAAATTTGTATCTTATTGGATGTCAATCATATGGTCATTCTGACATTTATTTAGATGAAACTCGCTGCCCCACATAGGCTACCCTTACCAATAAGCAGCAAGGGTTCTTTTATATGTACACAGACAGCACATACCATAGCCTTTGATAACCAGTTGTGGACCACTGGTTGGAACGGAAAAATAGCCCAAACTTCAAATGGGTCCCCTGAGAAGGATCGATCAGATGACCGACCAGTTCACAGGTGTACAAACTACTTTTTCAGCTATATTCCGCTCCCACAAGTGCGTTGTAGCTTCTATGCATGTGCAGTCATCGTTGTCATGTATGGTGTTTAGTCAGTAGCCAACAGTGTGAAAAGCAATTCTGCTTGTCAGGTTGTCCTTGAATACCATTTTTTGTCAGGACCGTGCCTGGTAAAGATGAATATTTTAGAAATTTTGCTATATTGTATTAATTATTATTTAAAAAGAGTTCAACTTATTGATGAATGGGTAGTTGAAACCCAGTGATTGGATGTTATAATTTATTGTCTAAGTAAGACACTGGAAGTAATATGTACATGTAGCTTTTGTGGTCAAAAGTAATGTAATAAATGTCTAGTAACCAGTATCTGTGACTTAAAAACCACATTATAGTAATAATAATAATAATAATCTATGACTTCAAAACCACATTATAATAATAATAATCTGTGACTTTCAAAACCACATTATAGAAATAATAATAATAATAATCTGTGACTTCAAAACCATATTATATTATTAATAATAATAATCTTGATTTCAAAACCATATTTAATTTATAGTAATAATAATAATAATCAGTGACTTCAAAACCACATAATAATAATAATCTGTGACTTCAAAATGCATTATAGTAATTTAATAATAATTTGTGACTTCAAAACCACATTATAGTAATAGTAATAATAATAATACATTTCCTGGATAAAATGTTTACAGTTAATTAGATTTGCATTTAGTTAATGTGTATGATGTTTTTATGTAGCTGGTGGAATTGAAGAATGGTGAAACATACAATGGTCATCTTGTAAACTGCGACAACTGGATGAACATCAATTTACGAGAGGTCATCTGCACATCAAGGGTAAGAGAGTGTTTTATTCATATTGCATTTCATTGTTTTTCTACCATGGTTGTACCATCCTATAAATAATGCTAATGCGCTATAAATATTATAACTATTGATATTTTTGGTCCATGTTGAGAAAATATATAAATTCAAGGCAGTAAATTTCATGAGAACATTTGTTTGCATTGTAGTTATGCAACTTAAATTTAAACAGTTTACAAATAAATTACCTGAAATATAATTTTATATTTGTATGCACATGTAATTAATATGTAAACTGGCTTATTGGTTACCTGTGTATGCACTTTCACTTACATGTATACTCAACCAAAAAAGAACATTTGGATGTTGAAATATTGAATATTTTTTTAATTTTTATGAATATTGATTACAGCATACTTTTTTTTTGTCGAATATAGTTAGAAAAAATGTATCATATCTCATTTAGTTGAACAACCTGCATCTTTGTAGTTCAAACAAGTAATAATTATTATCATTTCATTAACATGTTTTGGACTTAGGTATTTTATGTATTGTAGGATGGAGATCGGTTTTGGCGGATGCCGGAGTGTTACATCCGAGGCAGCACAATTAAGTATTTACGGATCCCTGATGAAGTGATAGACATGGTTAAAGAAGAGGCTATTCAAAAGAACAAGGGTCGTGGTGACATGCGGGGACGCGGAGGTGGAGGACAAAGAGGAAGGGGAAGAGGTTGGTTTTCATTCTGTGATTCAAGAAACTTTTCATGCCCATAACATGGGATTTTTGATCTTGATACTGGCTCCAACCTGGAATGAATGTTTTGTAAGGTTCAGTGGGTAGGCATACACATTTGCACAGATCTGTGGTCCATAACTGGTTTATCAAAGACCATAGCATGTGATCTGTGGGAAAGTACATATAAAAGATCCTTTTTGCTAACTGGAGAGGGTGGATGGGAAGGGCATAAAATGCATTAATGTTGATAGGATTTTAAACTATTCATTGTAATTATATTCTAGCTGAATTTATCATTTTTTTTAATATGAAAAAACGTTTAGACTTATAATGTGATTAAAAATGTAAAGCTTTTATAACTAATCACTTGATAAAATGTGAACTGTTTGTGTAGGGTTTCAGTAATATATATATGACTTATATTGACATGTTTTAGTATAATTTTCTCTAAGATTATAACTATTATTATTATTTTTTCAAATCTTTTTTTTTTTTTGTGAATTAATTGTAACTGTTTTTAAACTGGCATTAATCAGTTCAGATTCTCCCTCTCCCAAAAAATTCCTAAAACAAACAAGAAACCCCCTCCCCCTCTCCAAAACCACATTTGATTATCATAAATATCATTAATCTATTCTAATATATATTTCAGGTGCATTTCAAGCTGGGGGTCGCGGTGGACGTGGTGGTCCTGGTGGTGGTCGAGGTGGACAGAAGCCAGGGAAGGGACGAGGAATCTAAGATAATACAACTCCTTAAAAACACTAAACAAAGCCACTACATGCCATGAGAAACTATGGTCAGGCAAAACATGAACATAAGAGTACCACCACGAGAAAACAAACTGACAGCATATTAACTGGCTGCAACGCCCAGCTGATTGGGAGGCTAAGATATTCTGTAAACTGATATTAATGTCCTATCAGACTGCGGTACCAGGACAGATCATGTGTCATGACATTAATAAAGTGATCTGTGTTACTTCAAGACGTTTCAAAGCCATTAACCCTAGTTAATAGACACTGCAGTGTATTTATACGATATTAAACAAGATGGCGTTTTGTATCAAGTTACATGTATGACTGTCGCATGCGAAATAATTTTATTATCAATGTTACAAATAGTTTTGTAAAAACAGCACATTTCGTAAAATCTTCACGTTTTTGTTTTTTTAATTTAAAAAATGTGCATTTTGCTGACTTTTGTAAAACCACTGCGCGTGAATCGTAAAATTGTGCGCATTGATTTCTAAAACTAAACGACCACTTTCATAAAGTTCGGCAAAATGCAAATTTTTTACAAAAATTCAACACGTTTTATAAAAGGTGAAGATTTTACAAAATGCGCTGTTTTTAAGAAACTATTTGCTTTTGCAAGGACCATAAACCTGATACGTAACTGAATCAAGTTTAATATCCTATATGTTATATAATTTTATTATCTAAAATTAATTTTAATAATGGTTCTTTCATCACTTAAGAAACAAAAAATGGCATTCGTATTTGAATTTATCAAATCAGTTTGTGACATCATGTCAGTGGTGATTCTGACCAGTCAAGTTACTCGCAAGTGTATGTCTCACTGATACATATCACTTTGATATGTACCAGTATATGTTGTACATTATGGGTAATAAATTTAGCTATTACAGTTGTTTCATCATTTTAACACTTGACGTAACAGTGGTGGATCTAGGTCCCTCCTCCCCTCCCATAAGTTTTGGGTTTTAAAAAAAAATTATTATAATTTTTTTTAATGTTATAAAAGTCTGGATTCTTTAGGGCCCTCCCACCCCACCACACCCAATTTGATTTTCTAGATCTGCTACTGCTTAAACTTTGTTACTTAGAGTACAGGCCTATTAGAATTGTGCAAAGTTTTGTTTCAGTCCTATTTAAACAAGTCTGGGTTTGCATAACCCATTTTTTGTTTGCACCTTTAATTATTGTTGCTGTTCAATTAATAACATATTTTTAAATGGTTGCAAAAAGTGAAATGGGTTAACTGCAAAACATTACATAAATATTCATTTCTAACCAGCCTCTAATATCCTGTTAAGCACATTCTGTGTGTTACTGGTTGTTCTAGTGTTTGTAATAGTTTAAAAGGTTTTTAACATGGAACAGTAAAAGGAAAGGAAAATTTATCATGATTGCCTTTAAGCTTTTTGGTGACTGTTAGAAAATGTGATGGCAAAGCTCACTATAAAATATGTGGATATTCAGCTAGAATATATGCATTTTTTTTTTTTTACATTTTTTTTTAAAACATTTGGTTAGATACAAATGTTGAATAATGCCTTCTTTGTTTCATAATTTCTAAACTTCCATGAAAATCATTATTAATTTGTTATGTTTTGCATATTCATCTTAACAGTTTGAAACTACTTGTGTTGTTATATTTCAAAAAACATTTGGTTAGATACAAATGTTGAAATATGGCTCTTTTTTTCATAAATTTCTAAATTTCCAAGAAAATCATTATTAACTTGTTATGTTTTGCATATTCATCTTAACTGTTTGAAACTACTTGTGTTGTTATATTTCAAAAACATTTGGTTAGATACAAATATTGAAATATAACATTTTCATTATTGTCTAAATTTGTTAAATGTTGCCCTCATTTTTAAGTTGTATTCTCATGATATTGCATTTGTGTGCCATGAAGAGACCCTTATATGTCTGATTTCTATTAAACATTTGTCATTCATCATATTTACTGTTGGTTTTATTGCTAGACTAAATCATTTGGCTGTGTAAAAAAATATTAGCAATCATATAGATGGTTGGCAAATTTGCTAAACTTCTGGACCCAGTTTAGAGTATGATTAAGCTAATTGTATGTTAGTGCAATATTTCAGTCATATTTTGAATACTTGTAAATTATTAACTGAAGAGATACACTGAAACTGAATTTGTAACCTGAGATATCTTTATATACTGAAAGTGAATTTGTAACCTGAGATATCTATATACTGAAAGTGAATTTTATGCTGAGATATCTATATACTGAAACTGAATTTTATCCTGAGATATCTATATACTGAAACTGAATTTGTAACCTGAGATATCTATAATTATACTGAAACTGAATTTGTAACCTGAAGAATCTATATATTCTGAAACTGAATTTGTAACCTGAGTTATCTGTATACTGAAACTGAATTTGTAACCTGAAATATCTGTATACTGAAACTGAATTTGTAACTTGGGATGTCTATATACTGAAACTGAATTTGTAACTTGAGATATCTCTATACTGAAACTGAATTTGTAACCTGAGATATCTATATATACTGAAACTGCATTTGTAACCTGAGATATCTATATATACTGAAACTGAATTCGTAACCTGAAATATACTGAAACTGAATTTGCAACCTGAGAGATCTATATACTGAAACTGAATTTGTAACCCAAGATATCTATATATACTGAAACTGAATTTTATCCTGAGATATCTATATACTGAAACTGAATTTGTAACCTAAAGAATCTATATAAACTGAAACTGAATTTGTAACCTGAGTTATCTGTGTCATGTAAATGTTACTCAAGTCATCCTGTGTGTCTGGTTTGACCAGTTTCCTCTCAGTATTATTTTTTTTAATTTAAAAAATGAATCGTTTTAAATTTCGTGCAACATTTTCTGAATAATGTGTTCTATTAACACATTAAAATTAAAGTTAACAATTGATTGTATGTGTTATTTTTGTGAAACAGTTTTATACAGTTGTAAGTTGTGTATCACAAATACAGAGTTTGACACGTAATAGCCTGTGATTATTTTTGTTTTAAAATTTGTATGACACCTGTAGAAAACACCTAATTATTAATCATTGGCTATTGAATGTCAAACATTTGGTAATTCTGACACCAGCCTCTGACAGTTTTGGACTAGTCTGCAGCTTGAGAATCCGATGCCTTACCACTGCAATTTTATATTTGGGAAGGGTGTGGGGGAGGCAGCAGCACAAACAGCTCTATTAGGATTGCAAGATAGGCAAATATAAAAGGTGGTGATGAAAAAGGCAAATATAAAAGGTGGTGATGAAAAAGGCAAATATAAAAGGCGGTGATGAAAAAGGTGTGATTGGGGAGGGTGTCAACCCCTCTGACTAAGCCAGTGACTAATTAATCTGTATGCTAGAGAACCATTAAACCAATTTCATTTCCTTTATTCTGTGAGCAGAAGAACAAAAAAGAAATTTATTTGCTTAACTCCCATACATGAATATTCTGTGAGTAGAAAAAGAAAGAAATTTATTAGCTTAATTCCCATACATGAATATTCTGTGAGCAGAAGAAGAAAAAATTTGATTTGCTTAATTCCCATACATGAATATTCTGTGAGCAGAAGAAGAAAGAAATTTATTTGCTTAATTCCCATACATGAATATTCTGTGAGTAGAAGAAGAAAGAAATTTATTTGCTTAACTCCCATACATGAACAGAGTAAAATACATCACAGTCACCATCAACACACATATTTTCAGCAGGACTTATTTCAAGAAGTAACATATCTGCCTGAAGTGTGATGGAACATCGAATCAATCCCTTTTGGTAGACTCATTTGGGCTATTTCCACCAGTGGTCCACAACTGATTTAAAACAGCTGTGGCATGTGAATTGTCCTGTTTGTGAAAATATAACAAAAAATTCACTTCTGTTAATAAAAAAGACTATTCTATGTGGTGGTAGTGGGTTTTTTCAAAAGACCATGACTGATACGGGGGCATAGAGTGATCTCGACCTGGGGTGGGTTCGAATATGAACCAAATGGACCCTTTTTCTATTTTGTTTTTGCACCACCACATGAAAATAGGTGTCTTAACTTACAATTCTGTCATTCGAATCCAACAAATTAAACCATGGCACTGCATTTTCTGGAATAAATTTATTTTATACAATTAACCGTTTAGCTAAATGCCATTTAATATATGTTGAAGATATTTAATATATGTTACAAATATTTAACAAATATTGCAGACATTTAATTTTTAAAAATATTTATTTAACAAATATTGTTGATATTTAATAAATAAGTGTTAGTACGAATTAAATCTAAATGTCTTTTAGCTAAATTATTTTAGATATATATATACATGATTTACCTAAATGACATTTATTATATGTTTATAATATTTAATATATGTTGGAAATATTTAATATATATTGAAGAGATTTAATAAATTATTTATTTAATAAATATTTGGTACATATTTATTTATTTTAAAATACATATAGAAATTAAATGTGCAAAAAAAGGGGTTAAAATACCTTTAATCATTTTTTTTACACTTTGAAGATATCTTACCAAACAGATTATGTCCGAAAAATGGTCAGGACCTGGATTTAACAGCATTTTGAATATAATAAATATCAAGAAAACATAAGTGTCGCATTTATTGTTGCTGTTAGAATCGGGGTTTATAAAATAATATTGGAAGGGGGTAGGTGAAAACGTATTTGTAATTGTAAAGGTGGTATTTATCGCGATTTAAAGTGATTTTAAATACAATTTCAAGAACAAATAATGATAATGCCTCATTAATGTCTTCCCGTTTTAAAAAGCCCGGGAAAAGATGACTGTAATTAATATAAGTAACTTATGTAAATTGAGATAAGCTACATGTCAGTTACCAACTTAATTAAGTATTGATGTCGTTATGTCAACTTTATGTTCAATCATGTCTAATTAGCGTGACTAATTAACTCTTCAGTCTTTAATTGCGGTATTTTAATTTCGCATTAAATTGTCGTATAATGATTGCTCCCTATCGTTATAGCAACCGATCAAAACAGACTCCTTCATTGTTGTTGACCCGATAGATCTAATAAAAGAATTTAGACGCGTATTTTCAGGTGCTCGCTTAGTTGACAAGTTGCCAAGTTGCCAGCGGTTAGATATTTATTATTTTCCAGGTATGTAATGGTATATTGTTTAAATTTGTAACTGTACATATTATATGATAATATTTTTATAATAATGTTTTTGAAATATCAACATGCAGTATAAATGATGTCTTTATCTGGTTTTTATGTTTGATCAGGTTTTGAATTGCGTATTTGACAGTGAAAATGGCGTGCACGGGTAGAACAAACAAGGAAATGCAGATGAAAGCGAAGAAACAGTTTCAAAACACTACAGATCCAGTTGAAAAACTGCGTCTGGCATGTCTTTCTCGCGGTGCTACAGGTATAAAGGGTCTTTCCAGGTGAGTAATGCGAAATACCCTGACATGTTTGATGTTTACTGCAAACAGACGAATACTAAATTGCATGTCCGGTCGTGTACGTATACACGGCACGAATACATTTCAGTTGAATATATACGTTCATTCTAATAACATGTCATGTAAATCTAGTAAACTATTCACTAAAATGATGTATGGTATGCATGTTATTGCGTTTGATATTATTTCGTTCTTGCAAAATAATTTACTATATTGTTGAAATAGATGTATAAATGTAATAATAAAAAATAATTTAAATAATAATACGCTATTTTATCACATATTTGTTTACGGTTATGGTACAAAGTAAAACTTTGGTTTAGCTTTGATTATAAATTACAGTAATGACAGTTGATTAATAATGTATACAAAGCCTTTGTGTTCTTACAAAGAACATTTAATAATAATATATTACAGTATTAAAATATTTAGTATTGCATTGTTAAAATAGAAGAATTACATTAGTGTTAATTAAAAAAACAATGTTTACACTGTAAATTATTACATTTTGCTACATTGTTTTAAATAGTAATAGTTTTGGATTCTGTATTCTTTGTGTGTTATACAAGGTACTTGTTACATATTTAGTGTAATAACATTTCAAAGTAATTAAAAAAAAGTTTACTCAATTTTATCAAACTCTGCAGTAGCCTTTATTAACTAGTGGGGTACTCAGCTGGAATCTTGACTTGAGACATTTTCTTTAAAAAAAAATCTCTTCTTGTTCCAACCGAAAGGGTTTGTATCATCAGGTCCAGTAAAGCCTTTTAATTATTGGAAGGTGGGCAAGGCTGAATAGTCACCATCAGTCATTTGAAGGGTGCCTATAACTTACTCAATAAATGTAAATATTGATATTGTCGCAAAAAAAGGGGTGCTATAGATTAATGGGGGGGGAATGCCCCTTGCCACCCCCCCAGGAGCGCCGGCCCTGATTATTAGGCTGAATGTGAAAAATCTGAACTAAAACCACTTGTACTGAAGTTTCCAAATATGAAACTGCTGAAACACACTGGATTACATGTGTAAAATGTAATGTATATTTCAGAACATTCAAAATTATGGATGATGATGAAAGCAGAAGTCTTGACTTTAAGGAGTTTAAGAAAGGTATTCACGACTATGGTTTGACAGAGATGTCCATTGAAGACATACAGAAGTGTTTTGAAATATTCGACAAAGATGGCAGTGGAGCTATTGACTTTGATGAATTCTTGTTAAATTTGAGAGTAAGTTTTTCTTATTCTCAGTTTTTTTGTTTTTTTTTTTGTCTTTATTAAATCATTTTTTTTATGGCAATGAAATAGAAAATAAAAAAAAATACATACCTTAATATAATAATTATATGTATAGTCTGACTTCGTTTATCCAGATTGCATCATTTTTCTCAAATATATGCATATAGACAAATTTCCATTCTATTGAAACATTGGGAGTAATCAAAGAAGGTATAATACCCCTTCCTTGAATTGTTTTCGAAATCTTGTATTTTGTCTGAAGACCGATTCACAAAATCAGGTTGTTTTGATTGCCGCTTCATCTTTGTTTAGCCACCGATGCCCAACTGTCGAAAAAATTTAATACACCGGGCATTCCAGAAGCTAGATCGGACTGGTGATGGTGTAATTACTGTGGAGGATCTTAAGGGAGTTTACAAGGTAAATAAACATCCAAAGTACCTGAACGGAGAGTGGACAGAGGATCAGTGCCTGAGGGTCTTTCTCGATTCATTTGACAGCCAGGAGAAAGACGGCAAGGTGAGGTTTTCATTTATTATTGTATATAATTCCTGTACTGGTATACAGCATGTGTGGAAAATGTTATTATCTAACAACTTTTATTTCAATGTCTTTGATAATTAATGTGACTTAAGTTAATTAGAATGTGTTTTTCCCATTCTTTGCTGCCAGAAAAGAAACTGGCGGAGAATTTCTTTTTTCAAAATAATTCACACTGGATGAGCCGTGGTGGATCCAGAAATTCCATTTAGGTGAGTCCCATAAAGAAAGTTAAAAAAAAAGATAATAAAAAAAAAAGTTATACCGGTAATAATTTTAAAAAAAATGTTATTTAAATCGCAAAATTTAGGGGGTGCCTCTCCAGATCTGCCACTGGAAAGCAATATTAGTTTTAAAAAGTTTGGATGTCTTTCTGTTGTTTGCTCGCCATCTTGTAACCTGCCATCCCAGAATGCATTGTTTGAATTTTGGATTGTAACATTGCTACAGATCTATACTTGTGTTAACATTCATTAAAGTTATGAAAACAACAAAATAAATTAACATGTAAATTTTAACTGGTCCAATTTAAACATAACTAGTTTCCATAAAAGATGGAACTCTTCTGTTTTCTCAAGAAAATAAAGCATTTTTATTTTATCTATTTCCCATCTTTTC
>JAULBS010026342.1:0-10487 GCA_032355785.1 Symmetromphalus regularis
GTGTGTGTGTGTGTGTGTGTGTGTGTGTGTGTGTGTGTGTGTGTGTGCATGCATGAGTGCATTCATGTGTGTGTGTTATTTATAACAGTGGTCCCACTTAAAAATTAAATTTACAGTTTTGATTTGTTGTTTTATTGTTATATAATTCAGATATATATACATATATATATATATATATATATATATATATATAGTGTTTTCTTTTTTATATTCAGTATGGACGGACGGAGACAATACAAGATAATTTAAATCCACAGTTTGTGAAGAAATTTATAATCAGCTATTTTTTTGAAGAATCACAAAAACTTCGATTTGAATTGTAAGTTTGTAATTAGAAATATGCATCTCTGCACCCCTTGAATAAAAATATATGAAATGCCATTAATCTGAAGTTTCTCCTGTCCATCCTTTTCTCCTTTCCCTATTTATATATGAAATTTTTTGTTCAAAATTATACAAATTGTATGCTGGAAGATAAGGGCGCATGAGGAACATACATTAAAACATAATCTTTTGTCTTTTGGGAGACTGGGATGAATCTGTTAAAAACCTGAAGAGACTTTGTAATAGTATGCTCATTAAAATGATGAAATATATGGATGATACCTTAACACATTACAGGATATTGATTCAATAAAAAAAAAAATGTTTTATGCTACATTATTTTATCATTAAATTACTCTTCTTTTTTTTCAGGTATGATATTGACTCTACGAGCCTTCAGCTGAGCCAACATGTTAGTATTTCTTCTATTTTTAACAAGATTAACAGAATTATGAATTTGGTGTAATCATTACGAATTTAAAGCATGGTTTACACTATTATGATTGCATTTTAAAAAATTCCAATTTTTTAAAAGAAAATTGTATTTTGGAAGGCACAAATTTTATTAACACCTGAGAAATAGAATCTTTACCCTCATCACCATCAGTAATTGTAGATTGGTTTCCTGCTTTGTTCTTTAAACTTATGGAATAGCGAGCTTTGCAAGCGTGGCAATATAGAATAAACCTGTCTAGCGATTAGTCTTCCAAACAGCATTGATGTTTGCCGATTGGGACTAATTTTGGACATGGTTATTTCGAGAAAATGCACTTCTGAACCATCACTGATAACATTTCTATATGGGGGAGGGGGATTCCTATTTTTGAAGGCTTGAATTCTTATGACACTTCAACTAGGGTTGTCATTACTGGATTAATAAAAACAGAATAATACTTAATATACTTATAATTTATATTCAATTTGGTTTTCTATCATTTGCGTCCTATTAAAACCAGGATTGGATTATCCTTGATAACATTTTATAAGTTACAATTAAATTGTATTATTATTACTTTTTTTTTTTCTGTGTATGTATTTCTCCACATGTTTTGAGTGTTTTTTTGTCTGCTCACCAATCTAGACAGCTAGAGATTAGTTATTAGATGGTCTTGTTACCAGCCAGTTTTATATCCTTTATAAAAATATAAGATTTTGTTTTATTCAAATTATTGCTTCTGCTGCAGGATTTCCTAGGTTCCATTGAATGTACTCTTGGAGAACTTGTAGGAGCTCCTGGAGGAAAGACAACTCGGCCACTACAGTAAGTTAATTGAAATAGTCTTATAATGTAGAAAATTTAGTATATGAAGATTTTAGTATAACTTATATTTAAATATATTCTACCAAAAAAGCAAGTATGAATGTTGAAATATTTTTGTTTCATTGGGTGGTCACAGGTATGGTCCATTGGCAGCAAACATGTGTGCAACTTGTGATATTACTGCACACACACACCTCCTAAATGGTGTGGTTAATAATTCTAAAATTACCGTCATGAATATCGTCTGGTTTATGAAATAAATGACTATTGATTACACACATGCTTTTCTTTTTGGTTGAGCATAATTGTTGCCTATTGGATTACAAAATAATGTTTGATTGTATATAATGGTGTCACCATCAGATGGCAGAAAGTTTGAAGGACTATATTGACATAATACTTCAACTGCCATTTTACCTAAAAAAAATATAATGAAAATTTCCAGTAATTTATTTTTATTACATGAAAAAGCACCAGAAAGTAATGTAAAATGTACCCAGCACCACTGCCAGAGAAAATACACCACTCATATGTTACGTTAACCTACATCCAAAGACAATTAAAGTTTGTATTTTTAATAACTTAGCTTACGTGTACATTGTAGTTACAATATTTGGATTCCTGTTCAAATATTTTGCAGTACTTTTTCATAATTACGTATTATTAAGTATTTAACTGCCTATGATTTTTTCATTCTTTCTAATGTAATAATGTTTACTTTCATTTTAAATGTTTTCATTTTTTAGCTAAATGAAAATTTGCTTTATTTTTAGAGGCAAATTTGCAAACAATGGATCTATAACATGTAAGTAGTTAAATTACAATATTTACATATTTATGATTGTTCATTAAAGTTGCCTAGCCATATTAATAGTTATACGGTTAATAATGTTAGCTCAGAAATCCCCTTTGAAAATTGTGGACATTAATTACAATTTTCTGCTCATCATGAAATGTCCATGTTTATATATATTTTTTTAACAACATATACACTATAAAAGCATTGATCAATGTTATAAAAGTATTTGTTCCATTATTAAAAAGGAACATTGTTAATTGTTTATTTGACCATTTTAATTTTTTTACATTTTCAGTACGTGTGGAAGAACTTGGAGTTTCAAAAGTAAGCATTTTTGGAGCTACGTACATTCATTTCATTATCACTGGATGTTATTAGTATGTATGTATCCTAGATTTCCAAACAGCTGGGCTATATATGCAAAAAATGTGTATCTGAGAAATGTTTTCTTAATATGCTTATATTTTCATGTTTCATTGTAAAATTTAGTGTAGCTTAGTATTCTAGACTTTGAACCTCATTTAAAAACAATTTGAGGGGTTTGTTTAACAACACTAGTATTAGAGCACATTGATTTATAAATCATCGGCTATTAGCTGTCAAGAATTTGGTAATTTTGATATTTAATTACCAGCAGAAACTTGCTAGATTTCCATTAATAGCAAAGGATTTTTTAAAATCTACTTTCCAACAGACAGAACAGCACAGACCACATTCTTGTGCTCCCCATTTTAAATATAGAATACAAATAAAACAGACTGATTGTAGAGTAGTATATAAATGTTTTCAGTTTTTTTAATATATATAAGTGGTCATTCACAATTCTCAACATTTTGTTATTTGTAGAGAGCATACAAATTTTCAGACCCACCTTCTATACCACAAAAATAATATGCATAACAGGTGTAGATCTATTTTGCACAATTTACTTTTTTTTTTTTTTTTCTTTTTTTTACATGCTGTACTATTTTTAACATTAATTGAGATAAAACACTTATTTTTTCTACATTTCGGTTTACATTTTAATGATTGACGTGCTCTAGTGGTGTCATTAAACAAAAGAAACAAGTATTTTAATGATTAATAATAATTTGTATGCTCACATTGATTCCTCCCTATCCTTCACTAGTGTACTTCTTGTGAACGACTCCCGAAGAGTTAAATGATTTATATTGGTGTACTGGTTTGTACTGCATAGAAATGGTAGCGTATCTACCTGTGAACCGGTTGGTCACTGGATCGATCCTTCTCAGTGGACCCATTTACTGTTTGGGCTATTTTCTGTTCCAACCAGTGGTTTACAAATGGTTCATCAAAGGCCATGGTATGTGCTGTCCTGTCTGTGGGATGTGCATATGAAAGATCCCTTGCTGCTTATCGAAAAGAGTAGACTATGTGGAGGCATCGGGTTTCCTCTAAATAAATTTGTCAGAATGACCATATGATTGACATCCATTAGCTGATGATGAGATAAAATCAATGTGCTCTAGAGGCATCGTTAAATAAAACAAACTTTATTTTATACAGGAAGTGTGTCACCTTCAGTTCAAGGCTGTTAAGTTGGACAAGATGGACTGGTTTGGCAAGTCGGATCCCACACTCTGGTTCTATAGAGTAAATGAAGATGGAAGGCAAGATATCTGCTTTCACTAATGTGAAGTTGCATGTTATCATGCGTAGTTCTAAACAAATGTATAATTTCTTTCTGGACAGCCATCACTAATCTTTTCTTTTAATACTACAGTTAAAAAAAGGGGATATTTTCAGTATCTGTCATTTGTAGATGATAAAAATAAATTAAAAATAAAATATGTCCCGCCAACCTCACATACTATATTAGACCTAATAATGTACATGCATTTTCCATAAAAGACTGATAGAAGGAGTTTGAAAAGGACATAATCATTTATAGCAAATTTGAGATTACTGTGGTTTATTTACTCTTAATTTTGTGAAATAGTATGTTTGTGGTATAACAGGTATTTGATACACTAAGCATTCTCAGCAATTAAAAAAATGTCCACTGCAAAATAAATGCTGTGGAGAAATTGTGTCCATGGCATTTTCCATGGCAATTTTAGCATTCCCAGTTCAGAAAGTATGTTTTATTTTTAATAATAATAATAAACACCCTGGAATCTTTTTATTCCATGACACAAAAAAATGGCACAAAAAAAAGCCACAGACAATGAAAAACTCTGCATCTCCACGGCATTGCCGATAGCCACAGACCATTCCAGGGATTGCATAAGTTAGTTTTCAGTATATAGCAATGATGTATATGTTTGCTTTGAAAGGTTTTACATCTTTAAAATGTTTATTTTACCATTTCGTGTATTTTGCAGCTACACACTGGTTCACAAAACCGAAGTTATCAAGAATACTTTGAATCCAACATGGCAGCGATTCACTATCCCAGTGCGATCTCTCTGTAATGGAGACTATGACAGGTAATTCTAGCTGCTACTTACACAGTGCATTCATCCTTAGGAAACTGGTCCAATTGGTGTAGTGGTTAAGCTATCAAACTCATGCAGTCTGTAGGATCAAATCTCAGTAAAGGTATCAGATTTTTAATCTTGATACTGGCTACAACACAAAGTGAATGCTCAAGGCACAGGTATAATCCATTTGCACCAACTATTGGTCCACAACTGGTTTATCAAATACTGTGGTACGTGCTGTCCTCTGTAGGAAATCTGATATAAAAGATCCCTTGCTTGTATTCATGAAGAGTAGCCTATGTGGCAGTAGCAGGTTTTCACAAAAACACTGTGTGACACCAAATAGCTGCTGAATAAACACTGTGGTGGGGTGACGTTAAACAAACAATAATTTCATTTCATCCTTAAGTTTTTACCTGTGTCGGCAGAAACATAATTACAAGTTGAAAAAGAACAAATTGTCAAACCAGATAACAGTACAGTTTTTCATTCTCCATGGCACTCTTTTTGCTGCGGACAATTTTTTTTCTTTCCGGAGTGTATTTTTTTCTTATTAATAAAAATTAAATTGTTGTGGAAAATGTTGTGGACACTATTTCTTCACAGCATTTATTTTGCCATGTAAATGTTCTTAATTGCAGGGGTTGAATATAATATCTATAAATTATAAAATGCATAACTGTATTATTGATGTATGCATTTTATAATTTATAGATATTTTAGTGTCTAGGTTTTTTAATATTTATATTATATTATTTTAGTTAGGAGGTTATTATTTTCATTTGTATACTTTGTTTTGTATCGCAGATCAATCAAGGTTGAGTGTTATGACTGGAATAGTGACGGAAGGTGAGTATTCTGATATATAATTAAATCTTTACTGCTGACTACAAGTGAACTCAAAGATGTGAGTGTATCCAAATTTTCCACTTTAAGTAAACTATATAAAAGGCCATATCCAAAATAAAAATTCCAGCAAACAGCGAATGAGTTTACTGGTGGTATAAATTGAAATACTGTAAATCATGAAATTAATAATCATGAAATTATGTACATGCAGGAGTGCACAAAAATGTGTATTCTTATTAATGCTTCTGTCTAATAATAATGTAAAACAAATATAAGTATACAAGATAGTCAGATTACAGAAAAAACTAACATTTTGAAGATGAGATACAAATGTTCTGAGATCTATTGTCTTTAGATATTGTAAGAAACTGATTCATTTGGAAATATTTTATTATGTTTGTAACACACATCTAACAACAAAATGTATATTCACTTTATCTTTTACAAGTAAAATAATTTCTCTATTTGATATAGCCATGATCTGATTGGAGAATTCACCACAAACTTTAGGACAATTTTGAAAGGACCTGGGTCCGAGAATCAATATGAGGTATGTGCTATTAAAATTATTCTTGTTGGTGTCAGATTTTGTGCATTTTGAGGTAAGTTAAGAATGTGTTATTGTTTACAGCCATTGGAATTGTACACCTATTGGCATATATACGCGTCAGTAAAGTTCATGGTACACCTTGAGGTATATCCCATACTCCCCAAGCATTAGAGTAAAAAACATTGCTTCAATAGAGGTATAAATGGAAACAGTTTTTCTCAATTACTGTGTACTAAGGCAACCAATCTGCCTCCAAAATACCCAAATTCATTTCCGGGCAGTGTACTGTGCCCTCCTTGACCCCTTGTTAGTGCATTGACACTGCACCCTATCAGCACTTAGGCGTCATTTGGATTTGGATTTTAGGCTGAATACGCCCAAGCCACATTTTCCCTATTTCCATTCCTGTGTTTAACAAGTAGTACATGTTCAGTAGGAAAATCTGTAAACTGAAACAATATACGGATCTAAAATGTTCTAATTATACATGTATATGAAGTAAAGTGAAGTAATCATCAAATTAAGTATTTAAATTATATTATTTGTTTCAGGTGATTAATCATCATAAAAAGCAAAAGAAAAAGAGTTACAAAAATTCTGGTATGGTATGTATTCATTTTTATTTAAACACCATTTGCTGAAAATCTTTATAATATAATAATTTTATTATATTTGTTATCTCAACACTTTGTAAGTGTATTTGAATTATAATACACTGAATAGCAAAAGAAGTGCAAAGGTTTGTTCAGATCCAGTTTAATCTAATTAGACAAAAAATTCATAAAACCATAAAACTCATGCTGTGCACACTTCATACTTCTCTGCACATACCTCCAGTAAGCAAAACAACCAACGTCAAAATATGGTTAACTTTTATTCAATCAAACATTTTGCTGTTCAGTTAATTATAATCATACACTCCTAATAAATCTGTAAAAATAGGTTGTGTCCTAGGTTGTGTTCTTTGTAATTATCACTGGTTCATTATAAATCAATAGCTGATCATTACTGAGATGTGATTAAATTAAAATTGTTTCCTATTCAAGCTGGAATTTTTTTTAAATCTCTTTGTTTAGAACATTTACAATTATGCACTCGTCTTGGACATTTCGGCCATAGGCTTTTATGAAAAAGAAAACATTTTTGTTTGTAGGCTTCATTGACTGAAATAGCATGTTATTTTAATATAATTTTATCCCTGTTGATTGTTATAAATTTAGATATCTTTGTTTAGGTGATGTTGATGAGTTGTAGAACTGAAACACAGCATTCATTCCTCGATTACATAAAAGGAGGGTGAGATCATTTTCTTTTATATTTCTTGGGTTTTTTTTTAAATATTTATAATATACTTGGTTGTATTGATTTTCATGTTTATATCAAATTAAGGTTCTGGGCACACAACTCAACTTCCTGTGTTGTCTGTCCAGAACAAATGTTAGGGTTAGCATGAGAGACAAAACCCACTGCCGTCGCACTAACGCCGATACTCTTATCGATAAGCAGCAGATGATCTTTTATATGCATTATCCCACAGACAAGATAGCACTTACAATGGCCTTTGATAAACTATTGGTCGATGTAAGTGGTATACACCTACCCACAGAGCCTTGCAGAGCACTCACTCTGAGTTGGAGCTGATACTCAGATTAAAAATCTCATACGTCGACTGAGATTTGATCCCAGTACCTACCAGCCACAAGTCTGATAGCTTAACCACTTCTCTTTCGGGGCCAGTTATAATATACATGTGTATGTAATTTTATTTATTTAAATACCCAAAAATAAATATTTAAATAAATTCATTTAGAAAATCTTTGATGCAAAATGTTAAATTCTTAAATGATGTTGTTATTATTATTTTAGAATGCAGATGAACTTTACTGTTGCTATAGATTTCACTGCCTCCAATGGCAACCCGCAAGCCCCTACCTCTCTGCACTACATTAACCCTTACCAGCTGAACCAGTATGCGTCTGCTCTGACAGCGGTGGGAGAAATCATACAGGACTATGACAGGTAATGAGTTAAAAATATTTAACAAGAGCACACAGTTTGTTTAAATAGGGAGGTGATTATTTGGTAGTTCTATATATGGACATTTCTGCAATCCCAAATGACGATTCAGGGTTCCACCTAGCATCTGGAGAATGGGAGTTATCATGACTCACAGGATATAATTTTGGGAGTCAAGCATCCAAAAATAGGAGTCAATCATATTATTTCAATCACATAATTAACTGAATAATTGTCTTGTTTATATCTACTATTCTATCATTATAATATATATGCATTGCTTTTTCTTCTCATAAATAACAGGGTTTTTTTGTATTTAAAAACAAAATTTAAAGTCGACTGATGGAAATATTTTGCGTCAACCATGACTCGCACATATTTTATTTAGGAGTATTTTAGCGAAATATTGAGTCTAATACGCAGGATTCCTGCATCATGTGAAACCCTGAGTATTATGAAATCTCAAATTGTAGAATACCAAACTGGAAATAGGGTGAGCAGAATCAAAGTTATGGAGTTGTATTTTGTTTGGTTGGTTGAATTTGTAGAGTAATTCCCACAAAGCAGTCATACAGCATTGCCTATACAGGGTTAGAAATTAAGAAATTATTTTCACTCGCCTGGGGGACTAGTAGCCTTAAAATGTTTCTTGTCCCCACGAAAAATCACTAGTCATTTTAATTTTACACATTAATTTCAAGATCTACAATATTTAAAATATTCTCAATTAAGTGTTGGTGATCTCAACAACAATGGTTGTGGTCTCAGTGTTTGAGAATTGTATTACGAGCTGTTTGCTGCAAAAACATGTTGTTTGGAAAGTACTATACCAAAGGGAGGCCACTCGCATTAGTTTCATGTCTCACTTTAGTCCGACCACCATCACTTGCATTAGTTTAGGGATGCATTAATTTCATGATTTATAGTACAAAGTATTTGTCAGTTTTGTGTCACCAGATAATATTAAGTAAATCCTATGTTAATATCTGTAACGGTATTTGTGATTGGTTTCAGTGATAAGCTGTTTCCTGCACTTGGTTTTGGTGCTCGGATGAGAGATCAAACTGTATCCCATGAATTTGCTTTGGTAAGGTTTCTGCTCTATTGTTTAACATATTTATTCATTTGGTTTTTGCACTTCTATGTTGTTGTTTCTTTTAGTGATTATTTCTCTATATACCCACAAGACAACAATACTTCATAATATATTTTAAATATACATTCTACTTACAATTGCACAAAATTACTTTTTAATCTCCCAGTGGACATTCATAACTGGGAAATATTTTTCATAATTTCTCAGTGAGAATTATCATACATTGGTTTAACAAGGCCTTTCATTGGATTGCTCTGAGTGTTATGGCCAACAAGCATGCCTGTACTAAATAAAAGTAAAGTTAAGTTTGTTTTATTTAACAATGCCTCTAAAGCACATTGATTTTTATTTCATCATCGGCTATTGGACATCAATCATATGGTCATTCTGACATGTTTTACAGGAAATCCGCTGTTGCCACATAGGCAACTCTTTCCGATAAGCAGCAAGGAGTCTTTTATATGCACCGTCCCACAGACAGGACAGCACATACCATGGGCTTTGATAAACCAGTTGTGGACCACTGGTTGGAATGGTAAAAAAACCAAACTGCAGAAGGGTCACTGAGAAGTATCGATCCAATGACCGACCGGTTCACAGGTGGACACTCTACCATTTGAGCTACATCCTGCTCCTTCCTGTACTAAATATGACATCATTATAATTTTGTAAAAAGTATTAATGACGTCACTAAAACTAGAAAATTTTACAACGTTACATCATTAATAATATTTAATATCTTCTATATAAATCAGCAAGTGAATATTCATCCTGGGTTTGTTATTTGATTAGTCTGTTATTTCTGCCTCCTGCATACATATACCTGCTTATTTACTTACATGCATCTTTCTGCTAATTATCTATTAAAGGCATAGTCACATGGAATTTAAAGGTGTTTGTGCTCTAAATATTAATTACGAATAAAACTTACATGCATTTGTGATACTATATCTCGCTTTTTATATCATGCAAGATGTTTTACCTGAACCACGGTATAGGCAATTCCATGTCAAGTTTATGGTTTATGATTTATTTGTCCGTGACCATAATTCATTACTATTTTTAAAATATTGATAATAAGCAAGATCAGGTTGTTATGTAAGTAGTTGAATGAAGTATTTCTAAGGACAAATTAAATGTTTATATTT
>JAULBS010026353.1:0-10487 GCA_032355785.1 Symmetromphalus regularis
ACAGGTGAGTTAGAAATAATTTTGTTATTGATTGCATTACTAAATTCAACAACGTAAACATTGATGTCATTAAGTGTACTATGTGACTCAACTGCGCATGCCAGTAGCCAGTTCCTGTTAATGGGACGCAATCTGGCATGACAGGGATAATAACCACGTAAGTTGGAAATTTTATTGTATATCTAGATATTTCTTGTAATGTTTTGGTGCGAAACTGAAGCATTTGTAATCCGAAAATTGCAGGGCTTTGCTCTGTAGCAGGTATATAGCCCACATTAGATGGGATGCCAACCAATAACCAATAATCAGCCCTTCCATTTTGGACAACTTATACCTTAACCTTAAGACCTATTCCTAATTCAGTATTACTCAATATTTTAAAGAATTTTTAATATTGAACAGGGTCATTGGCACTCTCTCCCATACCAGTATAACTTTTAACATGCAATGTGAATGCAAACATATCAAAACAAAAATATATTTATCATAACCAATTGGGATTGCTAGTGCTACGTCTGATCATGCTCATCATCATGACGTCAGTTTGGGATTTGGACGTTTCAACATAATTAAGGAATATTTGGCCTGTGACAGTCCCATACCAAAGTTCCTGATTTATGGCTGCTAATGTTGTAACTTGAAACAGATACCTGGCAAGTTCCTCATTCGTTCGTTTTTAATTTCAAAATAAGTAACTATGCACTGTTAATGACGCTTTAAAACCAGACTATATGTGCTTTTTTCACACACAAAAATCTAATCTAAGGGAGATAATTTTTCGAAATAGAAAAACATTCAATCACGAATAAAATTGTTTTTTGTGTGTGATATTTGTTTGGGGAAAACTTCAAAATACTGCAGAGAAAATTCTGTTGAAGGTGCAAGTAATGCATACTGCACGTTCAAGGCGTTAACTACTTAAAAACGGGCACCTACTAAAAACGGGCACCTTTAGATAGACTGTTCTTTCATACTTCTAATGAAAAATGTCAACAAAAGCGTAACAAAGAAAATCAACAGTATAAACAGTTTTGTTTTCGTGAAACTGGAAGCGCGGATATTTGAAAAGATCTGATGTTTCATAATAAAAGACTGTTTGTCATCGTGTTTGTTTCGACCACACTGCTAGCACTTTGGTTCCCATTTGCTGTCAATCATGTATTTCGGTATTTCACCAGTTTGTTTAAAGGTATGATTGAGTAGTGTAAAGTCGACTGAATAGATTGAATAGATTCTAAACGAATGCCTTTTCGCCCCCATGTCAGTTCGTCTCCCAGGTTTTATCCGTTTGCCCCTAAGCCTGTTCGCCCCAAACTGTTTGCCAGTTCGCCCCCAACGATTTGTCAGTTCGCCCCCCCCCCCAGCTGTTTGTCAGTTCGCCCCCAACTATTTGTATCAGTCAGCAGGCACTAATCTAGGATAGAAAAAGTGGTAGAAGTGACTTCTCCCTGCCCATAACAAATGGGAGAAGTTTGATAAAAATGGGAGAAGTGAAGCTAGCAAAAACAAAATGCATTAAATTAATTAGAACTTTCAGTAACTTAATGCTTATTGATTATTGGTTATTGCATTAAGTTCAGCTGGCGACCCATATGATGTACTGCAGCAAATTTCTGGCAACAAATGCATCGGTTTCTGACCAAAACATTACAAGAATTATCTAGATATACAATAAAATTGCCAACTTACACGCTTTTTACATTACATTTCACAGTAAATCTCACAATACCTATTGATTTTCAACTGCAACTGTTGACACATTTAAAACAACATGGCGGTCGAACAAATACAAAACTTTCAGTTCATCCGCTATCTCTGTAGAGTCATTAAAAAATAAAATAAACCAGTCACAAAGTAATATATTACTATTTTTATGTACAACACGCACCTCACTCTTCCAACCTGCCCAAAATCCCTCCCTTCCATCTCCTGAATAGTTTCGTATATGTGATGTATTTGTTCGACCGCCATTTTTTTTCAAATCTGTTAGGGTTTGAAAGCGAAATCAGTGGATACTGTGGGATTTACTGTGAAACGTGATGTAATAACAGCGCAAGTTGGCAATTTTATTGTTTATCTAGATATTTCTTGTAATGTTTTGGCTGGAAACTGAAGCTTTTGTAGCCAGTAAATTGCAGGGCTTTGCTCTTTAGCGGGTATATGGCCCACATTGGACGGGATGCGAACCAATAACGGTTATAATAAATTATAACCAATAATCGATAATCAATACGCAGCCAGTCCTTTTTGGACTAATGAATATCATGAATATGAACAATTTGTCACTCTTACTCTTAGTTTTAAAGTACATGTATTACAACCAATGAAATGTTTAGGCTTTTCTTATTATTATACTATTACTAACACAATTCAGACTACAGAGCATACGACAAACAACATCCAAGGGGACGAAGGGCAGAAACAGAAAATTTAAGAGGGGGGGTGTCAAAATGTTTTTATCACTGAAGGGGTGTCTTAAGTTTAAAGTTACATAAGACCAAATTATAATGGAGAAAATATTGCTGTCCGAGGGGATATATAAACCCAACATGGATCTGCTTCTGACATCTACACACTTGTTTAAGCCATATTACCATATAAAAATAAATAAACATTACCATGCTCTTTCAAAGCAGGTGTTTAGAGTTGTTTCCCCTACGTCGACTATATTCGTAATTATCCGGAGAAGAAATATTTCATTCGGTAACGCTCGATAGTTTACGTGACGCCGAATTTCACGAACGCAAATATTTAGCATTCGATATGATTCGACCAATAAATCCAGTACTCGGATAAATACTGTGGTCTCTTTAATATGTCTTTCTGAACTTTAAAAAAACTCCAACTCAGATGACCTGAAGCTGAATAGTCCAACAACTAATAAATGATTGATGTTTTATACTATTTTCGTGTTTATAATATTATTCAGTTAAGCTTAAACAACACTGCCCGAGGCGTACAAATCATCATCACCACGTACAGACACCCCCCCCCCAAAAAAAAAAAATATATAAAAATATAAAATAAATAAAAAAAAATAAAATATTAAAAAAAACGATTTTCGATCAGAATCACAGCAGCTGCCTTCACTAAAAAAATAATAATAAATTAAAAAAACTGGGGTTTTGTAGACTGAACCCCCATCTGCCCAACGTCTTGCAAAAATATATGCACACACGCCTGTTTTAATAGCTATGTATGAAATCCCATAAAATGTTTTTTGATTGATTGATTGTTTTTTTTTTTTTTTTTTTACATCATGCCATTGACTTTTAACATGCCAATCGTTGTTACATCTACATTACATTATTTTATTTCCACGCGCAAGTGTGAGAGTGAGCGTGCACGCGCGTGCGAGTGCATATGTGTGAATAATAGAATAGACTACAGTTTATGCCATTTTTATTGTAGATACATTTATACATTAATTCCAACTAGTACAACCACCATTGATTGAATGTAACGATGCTAGAGCCACAGCTGCGCTGCAATACGTAAATTCATTGTTTACCTCAACAACAAATCTATACCATGAAAATGATCCTTTTATTTGATAACGATTATACACATTAATACGCGTAGAGCAATTAACATAATTTATACCAGTTTTACCATGTAACACACATAATTGTTCTATATTAGATTGTCATGCACTGATTTGTAATAACGTCGGTTGATATTTAATTCGTTTGTACTATATAATACACTATCATTTATTACACTTTACCTAAGCCATGAACGTCAAATCTAAAAAAAAAATTAATAATAATAATAATAAAAAAAAAAAAAAAATCCAAATATAAATAAATAAATACCCCTCCTTCCGCCCCCCCCCAAAAACCCAACAACAATACAACAATATTATATCTAATAATAATATTAATAAAGATGCTCTCATCATAGATGGAAGTGGGATGTGTTGCTATTTTTATGTTAATTGCTCTACACGTATTAATTGTATATTAATGATAAACTGCAAATTACAAACTTAATGGTATAATTAAATCTATAATATTAAAAGTGTAACATTTTTCTCAAATTATAATTGTGTGCAACCATACTATGAAAGGCATATTCGTGAATGAAAACGGTCCCAAAGTTTACTAGCAATTTGAATTTTGAAATGAATCATGTTGAAAAGAAATTCACTAAAACAACACAGATCTATACAATACTAGTTTAAATATTTTAAGAGCATCATAAATAATAATAATAATAATAATAACAACAGCAACAACAACAATCACCATAATTTAATAATCAGAATATTTAACTAATTCGGTTAATAACATTTCATAAATATACTAAAACACATTAAAAACGCAACATTTTAATTCACTTTATATCGTTGCAACGTTTTCAAAGATTTTGAGTATACTATTTTACACACAATAACTAAACATTTTGAAATAGACGAATTGCAACCCATACATACACTTAAGAAAATCTCCACGGCAAAATAAATGTTGTGAAGAAATAATCTACCCATCCATTTTAGCTATATTTTTAATAATAATAAAAAAAAATACACCCTGAATTTTTTTTTAGTCCGCGGCCAAATAAACGCCACGAAGAATGAAAAACTCCTCGGCTATCTCCACGGCATTGCCGATTACCGCAGACATTTTCCAGGATTGAATTGGTTATCAATTTCCTTGTCAAACGGCTTGCGAAATAGCGTGTTTTTACGCTTCATGTTAAACCCAATGAGAATGTTTGAAACCAGTGAAATTGTTAGGTGTCACTCGCGAAGGCAAGTCTGTCATGAACGCAAGACAGTGCATTGTTTGGCTAACAGCCACTTAAGTAGTTCATGCAGTTGGTTGTCAGTTTCATTACTTTTCAGTTCTAACAGGCCTATCATATGCCACAGACTAGAGTGACCTCCCCATGATTTACCATTATACCTAAATATTTGCGAGAGAAAATGTAATTCCACTGTTGTATTTTTCTTCATTGGTGAACTGCTTTATATTCTGAAATGGTAGGGTGGTACTAATAGGGAATTGGATGTAGTTTGTGTATATGTGCATTTTGTCAGCATTGGATGCTGCGTTCTGGCCATGACAGCCCCTGAAAGTGAGGTGTCATTTGTGTAAAATGCACTGAAATGGGTGCGATTTGGCTTTTTACCCCACGTGTGTTTGTTTACTTCAAGATTGTAAACAAACGAGCTGGACAAGATATTTTGTCCTTTTGAGAGTACATTCCTCACTGGCAAATAAAGTTTCATGTGTATTGTTAATGGCCTAGTGAGTTTAATGCACGTACTGTGACCAATGGGACTATATTAGAGAAGATAGCGAAATTAATTATTCTCTGAGGCTATATTAGCGTTCTGGCATTGCAAGCTAAACTGCGCATGCTTAATCTTTCGCCTAACGTGTCTATTACAGAAATGAACCTTCCATGACCTGATAATGTCCCAAGAGATTCCATGATGAACTTTATCTCTAAGCATGAGACAAATCAATTTACTTTTTCACGGTATTAGCATGACTAAACCTTTGATCTTTGGTTAGTGTTCGCACCTGCAGACAACACTATTACAGGACCGATAAACATCGCATAAAATTCTGCCATCACTGAATATCAATGATTGTGATATCAACTGCAAGTTGTGTATTGATAATTATTTTTCTATAACGGCAAACATAAAGCTATTTCTTTTCTATTGCATATTTCATATGGTTCTTTAAACTAATGTAGACATATTCTAGCTACGTGTGAATAATTTTATATCTGTGTATATTGAAATATAATATACGACTAAAAACTTGCGATTGATATGACCAGAAATGTCTGTTCGTGTGAAAACAGGAGTAGAATATAAATTGCATGTTTTGGCGGTGGGGTCTATTGTAGAATTCTCTATATGAAAACGCGATTTGAAGAAATGTACCGCATAATGCACGAAACACCGCACATTCAACGATACATATGAACCCGTGTAATGAATTTAATCGATTTTAGGCTCTAAAATAATAGTATACTGGTGGATGCGCATTCACGGCTAAGCTTTATTAAACAAGGATATTCCCTTGCACGTGCATGCGGAATGCAGTGTACTGGGTGGCGTGCGCGTACTGCGCGTGGTGTGCGTTCTTTTTTAACTCGCTCATATGACATTCAGTACAGTCTTTCAGGTGTATCCTGCCTTCGGTCATACAAAATACAGTATAAAATCAGGGCTGACGCAAGACCCCAGCCGCATGCCGCACGCCACAAATCAATTACACGTGTAAGCTGTTTAGAACAAAACATTTATTTTCTATAAATTAAAATCTGTTTCTTTCCTTAGCATTTTCAATAACAGCAGAGAAAATAGGCCATCAATATAGCCCAAGCGTCAATGCAGGATTTCTGAAAAGGGCGTCCAAATGTGATGTGTATTGGTTAATTTTCACCTTCTTCCACTCGTAAAAAGAAGAAGAAAAATAGAAGAAAAAAAACGATAAAACGGGGGATCCGGACCACTAAACTCCCCCTGGATCCGCTACTGCATCCTATATTACCAGATAGCTGTTCAAAATGAGTTTGCAGTGATTTAAAGCAATATATTCCGTCTGGAAACGTAAAATGAACCAAAGTAAATTGGCAATTTTGTGTCCCAGGTTTGGTAAGTGCATTTTGAAGAGACACCAGTTGTGAATGAGTGCAATTTAGAGTTGTCTGGCCCTGTGATTTGTGCAGCCATTTTGTCTAGAATCGACTTTTCTTTATGAATCTGTCTGCATTTCTTCCAGTTTCACGCGGTTCTCCTCGAATCGTTTAGAATTAAAATAATTAACCACAGGGAATGTTAGATGCTGAATTATATGTAAAATATGTTTGAGTTTAGTTTTGTTGTCATGTGTGTGTAAAGAAATCAAGTATCGAATAGAAATTAAATGGTAAAATTAGCACCAAAAAACAACAAAACGGGGGTTGTCTTAATTATATTATTATTATATTTAGTAAGTAAAGAAGAGGACTATAATCGCCGTTGATTAAATAATTTGTTGGATTGTCATAAAACATTTCTGTTATTATTATTATTATATACAAGAATGCACACACACACATACGCACGCACGCACGTACATACACACACACATACTATATACATACATACACACACACAAACACACACGCATGAACATACACACACACATACATACACACAAACACATACACACAAACACATACACATACATATACACACACATACATATAATTTATAATGAAAAGCAAAAGAAACGCAAATTTGATTCAATAAAAGTTAACCACATTTTGACGTTGGCTGTTTTGTTTAAGTATGTAAAGCGTGCGCAGTATGAGTTTTATGGTTTTATGAATTTTTCGTCTAATTTGATTCAACTGGATCTTAACAAACATTTGCGTTTCTTTTGCTGTTCAATACACACACGCACACACACACAAACAAACATATACACACAAACTCACATACATACACACACACATAAACATACACACAAACACATAGACACGCACACACAAACAAACACACACAAACATACATACATACACAAACTCATACATACATACATACATAGTATTACATACATACATACATACATACATACATACATACATACATACATACATACATACATACATACATACATACATACATTTTGTTTTATGTATCCTTTATACGTAGATAGTTTGTGTGTTAAAAACAACAAACAACAAACTAAATCTAGTCTTATCTCTTTTTTATTATTTCATATATTTTTAACAATACTTAACAAAATCAAATGAAATAATATTGACATTTGTTAAGATATAATATAAATGTATACAGTACAATAGTGCTTTCTAATCTTCCACATCCAATACTTAGTATGTTCATTTACAAATGTTTGGTGAATAAATATGTATAATGAATAGATTTGTATCAAGAAGAAAATGGCCGCCATTCTGTATTTTATTTTCAAAACTACACATGGAAGCTTATGATACGTTATTGTCCTGTTGATTTATTTAAATATCTAAACACAGGTCATTTTACATTATTAGCTATGTTTAATATGTTGGAGTTTGGTTTCGTTTTCATGCATATGTAAAAAAAAAAATGTCGAATAGGAATTAAAGGTAAACAGCCCAAAAACCACCAAACATTGGTTTTAAATAAATGAACAGGACTATAGTATACGTATGATATGACATTGATTATTTTAAAGCATGCCAATAACAAGAAATTATTAGAAAAATTTAATGTGACGAAAAATACTGAAACGTAAATTAGATATTGACGTGAAGTAAAGATAAGGTAAATCAGGGGAATTGAGTAGGGGTGGGGAGCGCTCATTACGTTTGTGAAATATAACGCAAATATTCACAGAATATTTCATATTGCTTTAAGGCCTTGTTACTTTGGACAGCGGTAAAGGAAAACCGTTCGGTAAACAATTAGGATATGTGGTTTTACCCAGACCTTATTTAATGTAATCGGTTCTACAAAAAAACCATCATACCCTTTTAACCGATCTGTTTTCCGTTACCGCTCTGAAGTGTACCACGGCCTTTGGTATAAGGCAATTCATGGGAGAAACTCATGGGAGAAACTCATGGGAAAAAGTCATGGGAGAAACTCATAGAAGTTCAAATGGTCAAGCCCACCCACCGCCTCCCACTATTCGGCCACCTATGTTTCCTCGTTATAATTTGGTATTAACTAATACTGGAAACCCCTTACAATATTAAAAATCTTTAGACCCATTAAAAATGTCTGCCTCTGTTCCTGTTTAGTCATTATTTTAATTGCAATAAAATATTAGTATAAGAAATTGTCTAAACAGCCGACCGACAATTTATTAAATCTTGCCCACATCCGTAATGGTTCGGGCACTGACCCACTCCACCCCATGCCCCACGTCTTAAGAGGTCTAAACAGTCTCTTATTTTCAAATATTCAACTTCCACTTGACAACAAGCAGAAACCCAACCTGTGGCCCAATCCTTTACAAACATGCTGAGTCAAATATTGAAATCATCCTAATATCTATGATTACTAGCAATATAAAGATTATAAATAGTTTTAAATCAATTAACATTAATAATAAAAAGCAATAATATCAGGCACATTCCACAAAAAGATAACACGTTATACCAAAACAAATTCGACTCTACGAAACCTTTTGAAGTTTAGCCATTTTGTTTTGCGTTTAACTTCTACCAACCGTTCAAAGGTTCATACCTCAAACGTTGCATATCTTAACCGGTTGTCATCAATTTTGTGTTCACATAATATTTGATACAATTCTATAATGTGATGAAACATTGTTTAACCCTTTTTTATTTTTAATGTATCTCCTGTAAACCCAATCTTGTCACTATGAAAATACTGTACACATTCCTCATATGCCACTGTACAATGGCCTGAGTGTAATCAAGTTCTTGTTCTTGATGCGTCTCATTTGGAGAAATAATAATGTTATAAAATCAATTTGATCTTGCGCGGAATCACATAAGACATGACCTACATTCCGAAGACCATTAGTGCTACATATAAATATTTGACCAATAAGAACCTTTACTTTATGATTAGTGTTAGATTAGAGAGTCATTGACCAATACAAGGAGTTGAAATGTGATCAGGGTTAAGGTACAGAGACACTGACCAATCGGAAAAGTTGTGACATGATTAGGTTTAGAGTAGATACCAATCCGAAGAGTTGTAATGTGATTAGGGTTAGAGCAGAGAAACTCTGACCAATTCGAGAAGCTATGATACGATTAGAGTTAAAGTAGAGACCAATCGGAGGAGTTGTAATGCGATAAGGGTTAGAGTAGAGACCAATCCGAGAAGCTGTAATGTGATTAGGGTTAGGCCTAGGCTACATACATTTTGACCAATGTATTTTTAGGCATAATAGGATTCCTGGATAAACAAGACGGCTATGAAGAGTCTGTTTTAATTTGTGAATACGACAGAAAATTCATTTTTCTCTCTTATGAGCTCTTTATTTCTGCGCGAAATAGATTTTTCCAATAATGAACTATTAAATTCAGTCTAACACTGACAACTCGAACCATCGTGTACGTAATCATCTTAAGGAGACATTAATTAGAACGTTCATCTTCAAGAAACGATTACTTGTCCTAATCATTATTTTCTTTCTATGACGTACACTAGTAACTGAAGATCTGCGTAACAAGAAGCCGGTAATCCACATGTTTCACATTGTGATGTTTTGGTACTGTTATACCCGGTAAACCACACTGGATTTATTAAAGCAAACGCTACCTTCATAATTTGTATTAAAACAATACAAAAGGGCATAAAAACTATTTTTCGATAATGTCAGTTTGGTTGACAGCGTGAAACTGGTAACCCAGGGAGCGGGATCTAGCTCAAATGGCAGCGTGTCTGCCTGTGAACCGGTCGGTCGTCGGATCGATCCGTCTCAGTTGACCCATATGCAGTTTGGGCTATTTTCCGTTCCAACCAGTGGTCCACAACTGGTTTATCAAAGGCCGTG
>JAULBS010026375.1:0-10486 GCA_032355785.1 Symmetromphalus regularis
CACATTGGCTACTCTTTCCGATAAGCAGCAAGGGGTCTTTTATATGCACCGTCCCACAGACAGGACAACACATACCATGGCCTTTGATAAACCAGTTTTGGACCATTGGTAGAAAGGAAAATAGCCCATACTGCATATGGGTCCAATGAGAAGGATCGATCCAACGTTATAGGCATAGGCAATGGGACAAAATCTTTTTTTGCGTATATGGAATATTAATAATATTAACACTTCAATCTCTTGATAAGTGATCATGATGTAACAAAATGAGAAAATAATGATTTTTTAACAACAAACATGACACATTATGTAAGGATGTAGAATTTTGAGGCAGGAAATATGAGATTTGTTATATTTTATCTCGCAGGTAACCAGCATAGAGAATCGTCATCTGGAGATGTAAGTATTTTATTTCATTTATTACCCATCTGATGAACATCTAGGTGTAGTGTAAAAATATTGTACAACATACACTTGTGTGCATTATTATGACATTATAGCTGAAAGAGGTCATACATCACAGGGTTTTTGCCAGAGGTTAAAATAGGTAAAATTCCGTACCCTTAAATTTTCTGAGGATACGACTCTGTACCCTCAAATTGTTGGGATATATTTTTTTTAAAGGTTCTTCAATAAGCCAGAGACAACAAAGTACTGGGAGTACTGCCAGACACCCCCTCCCCCTTTATTCTGTGTATCCTCAAATTATTTTCTGGCGGAAAACCTGCATCTTTCCCATAATTTCCTTTAGAAATTACATTGATTTTTATCTATTGGGCTATTGGAGATCATACATATGGTCATTCTGACATATGTCTTTAGAGGAAACCCGCTGTCGCCACATAGGCTTCTCCTTTGATAAACCAGTTGTGGACCACTGGTTGGAACTGCAAATTGTTCCACTGAGAAGGATCGATCTGAAATTACAACAGCAGCAAAGCTTGGAATTTACAAATCTTTTGACAAATATTACAGTGAGCCAGTAGTCCACAACTGCTGTAAGTATAACAAAGGGTAGTATGTGCCATATAAAAGACCTCTTGCTGCTAACCTGAATACCGGCCCCAGTGATGCAGTGGTTAAGTTATAGGACTTGTGGCTGGTAGGTACTGGGATCAAATCTCAGTCAAGGCATGGAATTTTTAATCTCAGTATCGGCTCTAACCCAGAGTGAGTGCCCCGCATGGCTCAGTGGGTAGGTGTATACCACTTACACTAACCAATGATCCACAACTGGTTTATCAAAGGCCGTGGTATATGCTATCCTGTCTGTGGGATAGTACATATAAAAGATCCCTTGCTGCTTATCGATAAGAATAGCCGCATTACTATGACGGCATCAGGTTTCGTTTCTCCTACTAACACTAACCTCTGCCCTGGACAGACAGCACAGGAAACTGAGCTGTGTGCCCAGGAACTTTAATTGGATATAAGCATGAAAATAAATACAACCCACCTGAATAATTATATTTTTATATTTTTGATAACTTGAAATAACACTGGAATAATTTTATTTTGATGTTGTTGATATCGTTCTTTTTATTCTGTCATTCGGCTTGAAATGATACTGTCATTGTTTGATACTAATCTAAAAATGTACCATCATTTTCAGAATAATGATGGAAACATGCCCGGTCTACCCTCTCTTGAACCTCACTGGACAGCGGTCATATCTATACCATTACTATATGCCAGACTGTCTCGTTTCTACCCAGGAACTGATAAACTCAGGTATGTATGATAAAATAATTTTTCTATATCTATACTATTACTATACGTCAGACTCTCATTTCTACCAAGGAACTGATAAACCCAGGTATGTATGATAAAATAATTTTTCTATTTCTATACTATTACTGTACATCAGACTCTCATTTCTACCCAGGAATTGATAAACTCAGGTATGTATGGTCAAATATTTTTACTATTACTGTACATCAGACTCTCATGTCTACCCAGGAACTGATAAACTCAGGTACGTATGATAAAATAATTTTTACTATATCTATACTATTACTCTACACCAGACTCTCGTTTCTATCCAGGAACTGATAAACTCAGATATGTATGGTAAAATAATTTTACTATATCTATACCATTACTATACGTGAGATTGTCTCGTTTCTACCCAGGAACTGATAAACTCAGGTATGTATGATAAAATAATTTTTCTGTATCTATACTATTACTGTACATCAGACTCTCGTTTCTAACCAGGAACTGATAAACTCAGGTATGTATGGTCAAATATTTTTACTATATCTGTACTATTACTGTAGATCAGACTCTCGTTTCTATCAAGGAACTGATAAACTCAGGTATGTATGATAAAATAATTTTCCTATATCTATACTATTACTGTACGTCAGACTCTCATTTCTACCCAGGAACTGATAAACTCAGGTACGTATGATAAAATAATTTTTCTTTATCTATACTATTACTGTACATCAGACTCTCATTTCTACCCAGGAACTGATAAACTCAGGTACGTATGATAAAATAATTTTTCTATATCTATACTATTACTGTACATTAGACTCTCGTTTCTGTCCAGGAACTGATAAACTCAGGTATGTATGGTAAAATAATTTTACTATATCTATACCATTACTATACGTGAGATTGTCTCGTTTTTACCCAGGAACTGATAAACTCAGGTATGTATGATCTATGATATATTCTTCAGAACAAACAGTTTTGAGATGTGTGGGTGTGACGGAACTAGCACTCTGGTATTGTTTGAGATATTAAATAACTTTGTTTATTCTTCAGAACAAACAGCTTTGAGGTGTGTGGGTGTGATGGAACCAGCACTGGTGCTTTACATTGTGAGGACAATCGGTCTCTAGCCGAATGGATTCAAGCAATAACGTCAAACATAAACAGTCTTCTTTCTCAAATGGTATAATAATTTTATAATCTTAGACCCGCTTTTTCATTGACAGTTCAACCTCGATTCACAATCAACCTCTGTTTTCAACAGCGTAATACAGTTTTAACTATGATTCAAGCTGAAACCTTCAATTTGAAATAAAGCCTTTAGCTGGGTTCCTGTGGTCATTAAAAACCTTGAAAAGTTTTGAAGTTTGCCATATACTTTCAAGGGTCTTGAAAGGTTTTGAAATTTTGTTTAAAACTGAAAAGTCATGGAAAAGTTTAGAAATTTCCACATCGGCTGAATTTGATGCATTAAGTCATCTAAAAATTATGTTTTTCACAATTGAAAGTCTGATTTCATTTCCTTTCTAAATATTATAAAGCAAGTCTTTTTATGCAGGTAGAACAGTAAGTTTTTCCATATTTTAATTTGAGCTCATGTCAATGTGATACATTTGTACATTTTTACAGATTTGTTTGTAAAAAGGTCATTAAATTTTTTGAAAAGTCATGTAAGTTTTGAAATTTGATTCATCAGGGACCCTGACTTAGGAAACACCTCTGTAGATAGATGTTTTTGCCTGTAACATGGGAAGCCAGCTGCGAGTTAAGACTCAATTCATGAAAACAGGACACATATTGTTGGAATGTATTAACAAAAGTAGGGAAATATTGAGAAAACGTTAAATGCATACATTGTAATAGAAGATTATCAATGGTTGTTTGCTTGAAGACGGTTTTCATTATATTTTCAGATACAGATGACCAACAGACTACTTCTACCAGAAGAGCATGTAAGTTAAATAATTGTTCTCTCTCCCAGTGCAAAACATGCAAGTAAAAACACAATCTGGCTGCTTTTTGTTTTGAGAAAGATGTGGGTTGTAGATCAGGGCCGGATTTAGACCTTGGGGGGCCCGAGGCACTTCTGAATTACCAAATGTTTGACATCCAATAGCCGATGATTAATAAATCAATGTGCTCTGGTGGTGTCATTAAACAATCTTTAATAATTATGTCATAATCACTGTCACGTCATTAAGAGTCAATTATTAATAAATCAGTGTTCTCTAGTGGTATCATTAAACAATGGCGACCTCATCTATATATACATAATAATCACTGTGACATCATTTTTACATCATAATCACTGTGACATCATCTTTACATCATAATCACTGTGACATCATCTTTACATCACAATCACTGTGACATCATCTTACATCATAATCACTGTGACATCATCTTTACATCACAATCACTGTGACATCATCTTTACATCATAATCACTGTGACATCATCTATACATCATAATCACTGTGACATCATCTTTACATCATAATCACTGTGACATCTATACATCATAATCACTGTAACATATTTACATCATAATCACTGTGACATCATCTTTACATCATAATCACTGACATTATCTTTACGTCACAATCACTGTGACATCATCTATACGTCATAATCACTGTGACATCATCTATACGTCATAATCACTGTGACATCTTTACATCATAATCACTGTGACATCATCTATACATCATAATCACTGTGACATCATCTATACATCATAATCACTGTGATATCATCTTTACATCATAATCACTGTGACATCATCTTTTCAACATAATCACTGTGACGTCATCTGTATATCATTAAGAGTCAATGATTAATAAATCAATGTCATTAAGCAATAAACCTTTTTTTTATCTTAAGAATGATATGTTTGATCTCCAGTAGTATATCAGTGGATGTACCTTTATGATATGACTGACTGAAAAAAAGAAAATGAAACTATATATTTTTATATAAAACCATGTTACAAAAAAACTGTATTGTTTTTCAGATTGCATTGATGTGCTGGATACACAAACGCGTATCCACTGCAGTTCACTTCCAGGCATGGAGACCCGTATTTCTCTGTCTGAAGGGGTCCGAGGTTTTCCTCTTTGATGTTCCACCTGTAAGTCTCCTTCAGTTTTGCATATTTATTTGCTATTTAGCCAAAATCCACTAATTTTATGTCCCCAAACCCATTCATTTTGATTATTAGGTGTTTTTTTTATTGCTTGGTTTACAAATGCTTTTTATTTAAAACTTCAGGTGACACTAAATTTCGGCTATTTACCAGAAATCCACTAATTTTATGTCCCCAAACCCATTCATTTTGATTATTATTATTATTTTTTTATTACTTGGTTTACAAATGCTTTTTATTTAAAACTTCAGGTGAGTGGATGAAAAAATAAATTGTCATTTCATAACATTTTAGAATTTTTTTTAAATAATGGTCAGAAGAAAAATAAATTCATTGTACCATGGGCGTAAATCCCAGGGGGGGGACAGCCTATATAATTATCCCCCCCCACACACTTTTTGCTTAGAAAAACTGAAAATTTCAGTAAAATAATAATCTTTACCAGTATTTCTCTTTATTGTATCAATGTTACACTTATCCATGTCGTCTTAGCGCAAATATACCCGAAGTACACAAGTAGTCTATAATGTTGAGGGTGGGGGGGTGGTCCAGTGGGATGGTCTGTTGTCCCCCCACTTTTTGGACAAATGTATGTTCCGTTCCCCCTCCCCCACACTTTCAGGAACGGATTTTCGTCCTTGCATGTTTTAAAATAGGAATTGGTTTTTAATTATTTTTAATTCGAACTGACTTTCACTTTATTTTCTATTTGATTATCTTTCTACAGATGCATGCCACTGACTGGACACACTGTGCTTCCAAATACAAGGTGTATGAATGTATGTTCAAGATACTAAAGGTGAGTTTTTCTTTTATGATTTTTTATCGTATTTATTCTGATATAAGGCAAACGTTTTTCCCTCCAGAATGCAAGAGCGAACAAACTTCATTCTATAAAGCTGGTCTTGGGAGATTGACAGTTCTCCTACAGACGGTCAAGGAAGGATGAAATTGTTCTGTGTTGTTCTCGTATTGTCCATACGTATTTAACTCATATTTTTCATTTGAAAAGAGACCATCCACCCCATTGTGAGCACTGTCAGTGTATATTGACAGTGCGTCATATTTTGGTGGATTGTCCTCACCTTCAGCCTGTTAGAAATAATGTGTTTGTTAATGAGGGTGTGGTGGAATAATTCCGATTCCACCCACAGCTTATTATTAAGTTTTTAATGGAAACCGATTTTTACAGAAATTTAATATTTTTCATGGTCTTAATTTGTTTCGTTAATATATTGTGCATACGTTTTGATATAATTGATTTGTTTGTACATATGTTTGGAAAAATGTATAAATGTTTAAATTAACCATAGTGTGACCTCCAATAGCAGATGTTTACTTTTGTGCTGGGGGGTCGTTAAATAAATAAAAATAAATCAATATTTACTGGTGTGTTGTTAAATAAAGTCTCCTTTCCTTGAATGAAGCTTAGTGTTAACATGGATATTACCCATTTCAGGACAGCCTAACTCCTATGCAACAACAGATCATCAGTATGGAAGACGAGGATTTCAACTCGGAAGAGGAACAAGTACGTACTAGTTACTCATTCACTACTTCTATTTTGAGCCGTAGTTACACTGGGTGTGGGTAGTCTACTTTGTTCCTTCAGTATATTTTATTTTAATTAGTTCATCTGCTCATGCATTTGAGAAAAATTAAAACATTCTAGGTTTCTCAACTTGATAAAATAAATAACAAATAGATGTTTTGTTTCCAGTTGCAGTTTTATTCATCTCTAATGTTTTAAAAATAATGCATTTGATATTACTGAATTAAATTTTATTGTCATCATACAAGAGCACTCGAAATTTGCGATAGCATTCAGAAGTGCCATTGCAAAAGGCTGTTGCAGAATTGGTCTGCAACTGTATTTTTATCATTATCGGGTATTTGCTTTGTTATTATTTAAACTAAATTGCCATCGCAAGATGATCTTAATTTCGAGGGCTGTACATGTATGCAAATTTTTTAAATATGGATGAAAGATGAAACAGTTTTCAATAATTATCATTTTGACAATTTTGTATAAATATATTTAATTTGTAGAATGTTTAAATAATTTTTTTGTTTCATTCACAAAGGTTATTGATTTGTTAAAAATAACAGCTACGAGTGATAGTTTTTGTTAATATGAAGTCCAATACATATATAGTCTAATTCTAAACAGATTTGATTATGTCATTTTATTTTACCAGAATCCAATTGAATTCCTGCAACTTTATGTCATGGGAATCCATGAAAATCTTAATGTATACAGTATTTTTTTTTTTTTTTGGTAGTGCAGAGCGGGGAGTGATTCAAAGTGACTTAATTCCGAATTTAATGTTAATATATAATAAAACTATTGTTAGGAAATGGAAATATTTTCTAATAAATATAGCCTGGTTTATATCTACCAAACTGAACATTTAAAATATTTGGATGAGTTTGGATTTCTGCGATTTTCATTTAAGGGACAGTTACAAGATTTAGATTACCGTATTTCCTTCAAAAAATGAGCTCTTACAGATATTTGTGTTCACGCTTGTTTGTTTGTTTGTTTGATTAATCCTCTTGCTTACTTTGTTTGCTCTCTACCTTACTTTGTAGTCGGAAGGGAAACTCTGGACAACACGTTCGGTTTCCCCACTTCTCAGCAAGCTGCAGACCCTTGAGGTTATCTCCCTTGTCACACACTCTCCTTTCTCTCTCTCCAACATTTAAAGCTTTAGTCAGTCAGTTCTGTTGTTTTGTGTTCTCTGAAATCAAAATTGGAAAATATTAACATTTTAGGTATATATTTTTAAAAATATAATAGAATAAGTTATTAAGAATTTGAGAATATTTAGGTAATTATTTCAGTTTTAATTTTTTTTTTACCTTGAATTTAACTAATTATTTTTGGATTCAGAAAAATAAAAATTAAAGAAATAAATGATAAAATTTACTTTCAATGGTTGAATTTCATAACTGCCATACCATTTAACAAATTAATGTCAAGCTCTATAAAGAACTTGGAGCGGGACATAGCTCAAATGGTAGCGTGTCTGCCTGTGAATCGGTTGGTCGTTGGATCGATCCTTCTCAGTGGACCCATATGCAGTTTGGGCTATTTTCCGTTCCAA
Source organism: Symmetromphalus regularis (assembly GCA_032355785.1). Taxonomy (NCBI): domain Eukaryota; kingdom Metazoa; phylum Mollusca; class Gastropoda; order Neomphalida; family Neomphalidae; genus Symmetromphalus; species Symmetromphalus regularis. Next base: position 7,975 of record JAULBS010026375.1, read on the forward strand.
CCAGTGGTCAACAACTGGTTTATCAAAGGCCGTGGTATGTGTTGTCCTGTCTATGGGACGGTGCATATAAAAGACCTCTGGCTGCTTATCGGAAAGAGTAGCTAATGTAGTGGCAGCAGGTTTCCTCTAAATACATGTCAGAATGACCATATGATTGACATCCAATAGCCGATGGTAAGATAAAAATCAATGTGCTCAAGAGGCGTCGTTAAATAAAACAAACTTTACTATAAAGAACTACTTTTGGTCTTGTGCCCTTTGCTGGTCAAACCAGGAATTGTGATACCTGCCTAGCCAGAATTGACAGCAAATGGAATTAATCAGCCGTGGTCAATAGTACATGTCAGACTGTTTTTATTACCCCATTGGGCAATCATTATAGAGTAACTATTTTTTAAATTATTTTCTCATGGAAGATATCACACACTGGTTTAACTGGGCATTTCATTGGCTCACTACTGCTGTTTAGACCAATGAGCTTGTTTGTACTATATATAATTTATGATGTAATTACAACTACATATGGGGAAACGTTCAATGTAATGTCATTCATAACATTATTAGCTCATATGTTTTTTAAAGGTTATGTACAAAGAAAGTTTAAAAAGAGGAGCAATTAATATTGTGATGTCTAATAAATAGAATATCAAACTTGTCATTTGTTATCAAATTTATGACCCTCATGAAATAATTTTAAAACTCACGAGAAAGACAAATGATTTCACTTGGGACATAAATTTGATAATGGGTAGCTCATTTAATATCCTTTATGCTTAACTGTAAAATTTATGTATGTTAGCTCACTAAACTCTTAAAAGAAATTGCTTCATTGTGAAGTACACAAAACAACAGGATGTAGGACACTTGTAATCCTTATTTTAAAGCTTATTATAACTCTTTTTTAAATCATAAGCTTATGGTAACACTTGCTTGAAGTTTGGTCTGCTCATTTTAACATTTATAATTTAAAATTATTAATATCTTATCTGTTTTCAGTTTTTTTGTTTAAAATTTAATTTTATATTTTTAGTTAGGATTATATATAATTGTCTATGACCTTGCCAAAGTAAAATGAGTTATCATGGAAAAAAAATAATGCTTTATCTCTAGTTTGAGGCAAGTAAAAATTACTAATAGTAAAATTTAAAATGTATTTTTTTCAAAAAAACATTTTAGATTACATTTTGATTTATATACAGGGATGAGAATTTTCTGCGTATTCATGGAATTCAGACTTTTAAATGGTTACATAGCTTTTGCGAATGCTAGCCTGTACCGAAGATAAGGCTGGTTTTTCAAAGTGCCACCTACATGTATACTGTATTTACCAAATAATCACCCAGAACGGTCAGTGAACACTGAAGAGTTCCAAAGAGTGATAAAGCACCATCTACATTGAATTATATTTGCAGGGAATTTTGATGTTTGCTCACGTGGCATGTGCACACATCTTAACGCTTATTTTTTTCAGACTTTTTTCACAATTGCCATTCTCATCCCTGTCTATACTTTATTATTGTATTATTGATTAACATTACTCAACGATATACTAAATATATTTCTTGAAAACCTTCTTAGCAAAGATTTGTCTTCTGCCAGCCAAGTGGTTCCAACTAGTAATGTTCCATTCTAACCAGTGGTCCACAACTGGATCATCAAAGGCCTTGGTATGTGTTGTCCTGTCAGTGGGATGGTGCATATAAAAAGACCACTTGCTGCTTATCGGAAAAAGTATATGTAGCTGATGATGAAATAAAAATCAATGTGGTCTAGAGGCATCGTTAAATATAACAAACTTTACTTTACTTCTCCAACTAATAATGGTGGACTAGTGACTTCTGTAAGCTACCAGTACCCCAAGCAATTGGAAATATTTTTAAAATTAAATTGAGCATATTTCTTTTGTTATTTTAATGATCACTATATTTGATATTTTATTTTCCTTTTATAGGAAGCAGGCCAAGCTTCAAGTTTGCATGTTAAGAATTATATTACAAATACATTCATATTGTATATATAGGAGCGACACGATTAACAGAAATAAGAACAATTAAAATGTCATTCTGACAGTCATTCTATTGGCATCATTTCATTGGTTGTCCACATTGGTTTTGGTATCGCCCACTAATGGACCATATTGATTTGATTGGCTGGATTTGGGTAATATTATTAGTTAGCTATATAGACTCCAGTGATTGGGCAATGGTTTGTGTGACCTTTGTAGTTATATTATATGTTGATCTAATTGGTCAGTCATTTGCTTTGGGAGTTCAGGTTGGTTAGATAAACATTTTCATTGCTGTAGTCTGTGGTGGCAATACCAAATTCATCATCATTCTCCACCTGCCTCCATGGCGCAGTTGTTAAGCTATCGGACTCGTGGTTGGTATGTACTGGTATCAAATATCAGTTGAGGCATGGGATTTTTAATCTCTGTATTGGCTCCAACCCAGAGTGAGTGCTCCACAAGGCTCAGTGGGTAGGTGTATACCACTTACACCGACCAGTGGTC
>JAULBS010026386.1:0-10485 GCA_032355785.1 Symmetromphalus regularis
CCCACAGACAGGACAGCACATACCACAGCCTTTGATAAACCAGTTGTGGACCACTGGTTGGAATGGAAAATAGCCCACTCTGCAAATGGGTCCACTGAGAAGGATCGATCCGACAGGCCACTGCATGGCTGCCCTCAGATCATGTAGAAACAGATAACGTTTTGGTTTCCTGAATGAAAGTTTTGAAAGACAGGATTGTGTGTTTAATGCAAGCCCAGCACATTGGTTAATAAGTAAACTCTGGTATTTGCAACTCATCGTCTTTAGAGGAAACCCATTATCATCACATACTCTTCCTATTAGCAACAATGGATCTTTTATATACACTTCCCACAGACAGTATAGCACAGACTGTGGCCTTAAATTGATACACCATTCATAGACCACTGGTTGCAATGAGAAATGTCTCAATGAGTCCAGTGAAAGGGATCAATCTGAGGAATCATCACTGCATAAGTGGATGCTCTACCTCTGAGCTACGCGTCACTAATGATCTGCTGAATGAAGCAGAAGATGTAAGGATATTCTAATACAACTTGCATATAACCTTATTTTTCATTGGATAATTTTCATGGTCTAATGCATGGTAGACATCCACTGTGGATGGTAATGTAGCCTCCAACAAAAACAAATACGTCACGTCTTTCCCCCCAGTATATGAACCACCACCTTCATTTAGCTTTGTATTTGCTGTTTTCATTAATGTCTCTTTTTCATTTATTACATGAAGTTTCATTATTTAGAAAAGTCATTTGTATCTGACCTGATAACATGACACAAAAATCAACAAAAATTCAATCTGCAAATTTGATTTCTAGTATTTAATTGTATTTGGACAGATAACAAATTGCAAATCAAAAGAAACAGTTCCTATCTGTGATTGATAACTACTGTTTTGTCCATTTTCAAAATGAACTGAACAAACTGTGTTTTTTGTCATTATTAGATTTTTTAAAAGTTCAGTGTATATAATTTTGGCATTTTATTATAAAATATATTTTTGGATTCAACAACTTGAAATTTGGCTTTCATGAAAAAATAAATAGTGGAAATCAACACATCAATGCTGCCTTTTGCAGGCTAAAGCAATATATATGTTTGTTATTGTTTTAGATTTAAAAGTTGTAATAAAAGTAAATTATTTTTAAAAATACAATAAAAGAAATCAACTATAATAAATTAATTTTTCAACTTGCCTATAAAAAGAAGTGCCTCATTTTGTCTCAAGTTTGGTGCCAAAATTTACAAATGTCATCATTTGCATTATATACTGAACAGCAAGAGAAATGCAAATTTTAGTTGCAATGTTTGAATAACGTTAACCATACATGTATTTTGATGTTTGCTGTTTTGCTTAGCCTAGTGGAGGCACGTGCAGAGAAGTGTAAAGTGTTTTTTTCATTGAATGGTTATCATGAATGAATGTTTCATCTAATTTGATTAAACTGGATATGAACAAATATTTGGGTTTCTTTTGCAGTACAGTATAGTAAGAAAACTTTAAACATATAAAGTGTGAGACATGGACACAACTAACTATACACACAGAATTCCCAAAGTAGTAGTGCCTGCAGAGATAAATGCTCTTAATTATAGTGTACAATTCCATTTGTTTGACAATCCAGCGACATTAGAATCTGAATAACAAAATTGGGTAAAAACACTGGAAGTTGTCAAAACTTGATAACATCAATATTTTGATAGGCAAATATTACTGATTACTTCACTTACTGACTTTATGTCTGTGTTTTCCATTAGGTAAAATATATACTAGGAAGAACATAGGGTTAGATTTGTCATTTTGTTGACGAAAATGACTTATTAACAAAATAATCATTCAATTAAAAATACTGTAATACGGTAAGTACATTTTAAAATAATGTATTAGAACATGAATAACTACATGTACACTGTGTTTCATCTTTAACTATATGATTTTACTCAAAATTTGTTAATTTTTGGACTAGACTTCATCTTGATATAAATCCAAATTGTATGGTTAAATTGTGTAGATAAAACAAAAGTCTAGTTATCCCCTAAATATAATGTGTATATGCTTCAGACAAATACTTTTATCTTACAGACTATAATATCCTGGTTTGAGTCAGACACTCATAATAGATCCCATTTACATCTATCAACAAGAAAATTGTTCTCTGTATTATCTACATATATCAGAAGAACAAGCAAGAAAATAAAATTTATTGATCATATCACAGGGCTTCCTTCAGACAAATTCTTTTATCTATTAGTTAGAATTCCCTTGCAGTAATGTCCACACTTTACCATGATATATTTTCATTATCTCAAATTAAACTGTGGCTATATATTTGCATGAATCACTTGGGGCCAAAAAAAGTAAAATTTATCATTTTAATAGGACAAGGCTCAGTCATTTCAGATAAATGTATCTCAGAGGGGCAGACCACAGGAATCGACTTCCAGGTGGTGGGTGATCTGTACAGTCAGTGTACTTGTGAAGTCACTGGTGGGGAATGAATAATATCCTCATTTTTCAAAAACACTTGTTCTCAACACTGTTTTAATAGTGATTCAATTCCCCTGTGAAAATATATCCCCACTTTTTTCAGAATGTCGGATTAGATGAGACTTGATGTATGTAGATTAGATTAAATGGGAATAACCAGGACGGACGGACTTCCCACTTTTTTCCTTCAAAAATCCTGTTTTTATTTTAATTGGGTTAACTTGCATTTGGACAGTCTAATCCCACTTTCTAAATTTCATCCAGAACTGAAACATCCCAGGCTTTTTGCTATAAAAAGAGGATATGTTCTCCCAGTGGTAGAGTGCCTATATCCTTTGTACTCCATCTTAAGCAGTGATACTGTTTGTAATACGATGAACCCCCAGTAGCCAATATTTATTTTTTGTTCCAGGGATCATTTAATATTAAATAACAAACATTTCGAATTTCATGTTATGAAATTTATGCTTGTATGAATATGAACTTGAGTTGGACATTTGTTAGTAAAAGAATGACAGTCATTTAACCCCCACACCCAAGATCTGCCCATTTCAGTTATGTTAGAAATAATCCTTTATGTAATCAAGCAAACTATTATCAATAAAACCTTTCACCATCTGCAAAATGATGTCTATATCTCACATATATCTGTTGATCATAGGCGCCTCTTTGACAACCTAGACAAAAGGCAAACATTTACTGATGTTTTATTCATGGCCATGCTTTTCACTTTCTTAATAATTGTATTAACAGTATTTGTAACTTCATATGCATGATCATGAAACTATTATTGCAGTCCATATTAAATCATTTGTTGCAGTATTATATCAGCCATTGATGATGGTTCACTGATACTTTTAATTTGTTTGAGTAGCAATGGCCCTGGTTGTGTAGAGGTTACACTGTCAGACTCATGGCTGCTAGGTACGTGTGTACTGTCATCAAATGTCAGTCAAGACATGGCATTTTTAATCAGGATACTGGCTCAAAACTGGAATGAGTGTTCCACAAGGTTCATTGGGTAGCAGTATGCCACTTACACTGACCAGTGTTTTATCAAAGGCTGTGGTATGTTCAGTCGTGTATGTGGGAAAGTATATATAAAAGATCCCTTGCTGCTAATTGGAAAGACTGTGTCAGTAGCAGGTTTCTTCAAGACCAGTGCCACAAAACATATGTCTGACAAATAACAGCTGATTAATGAACATGTGTGTGTGTATTGACCAAGCTAAGAAGATGTATGTGTTGATTCAGCAACCTTTAAAGGTCTGTGTGTAGAGTACCAAGCAATAAAGGTCTATGTGTAGATTCACCAAGCTATAAAGGTCTGTGTAGATTCACCAAGCTATAAAGGTCTATGTATAGATGGACCAAGCTATAAAGGTCTGTGTGTAGATTCACCAAGCTATAAAGGTCTATGCATAGATGGACCAAGCTATAAAAGCCTATGTGTAGATTCACCAAATTATAAAGGTCTATGTTTAGATGGACCAAGCTATAAAGGTCTGTGTGTTGATTCATCAAACTATAAAGCTCAGTCTGTAGATTACCACGCTATAAAGGTCTATGTTTAGATGGACCAAGCTATAAAGGTCTGTGTGTAGATTCACCAAGCTATAAAGGCCTATGTATAGATGGACCAAGCTATAAAGGTCTATGTGTAGATTCACCAAACTATAATGTCTATGTATAGATGGACCAAGCTATAAAGGTCTGTGTAGATTCACCAAACTATAAGGTCTATGTATAGATGGACCAAGCTATAAAGGTATGTGTGTAGATTCACCAAGCTATAAAGCTCAGTCTGTAGATTACCAAACTATAAAGGTCTATGTATAGATGGACCAAGCTATAAAGGTCTGTGTGTAGATTCACCAAGCTATAAAGGTCTGTGTGTAGATTCCCCAAGCTATAAAGGTCTGTGTAGATTCCCAAAGCTATAAAAGTATTTATAGATGGACCAAGCTATAAAGGTCTGTGTAAATTACCATGCTATAAATTTAAATTATATAATCCTGTCTTTTTATCATAAAGTTTGGCATCTATCTTTGTAAAGTCTATTGCATCAGGCATGGATGCTCTTCTGAACTGGGGGTTGTACCCAGAGGGGGGTGTTGAAGGAAGCATGTCATGTGCCATCACAGTTCCGGAGATCTTCTCGGTTTGAAAGGCAAATGAAAGGTCTCAAAGAGCTGAACTATTACTAGATCCAGTTGAGCAGGGGCTATAAAAGTCTGTGTATAGACTGACCAACCTATAGAGAGAATGGATTAATTTTTCAATTTAGCAAACCCAAGAGAATGATTCTGCTTTTAGGTAATAACAGTGGTCAATAAAAAGCTTATTAAGTGTGGAATAATGTCAGTATTTGTACTCTGCTGGTTTCAGATTCATTCTATTCTATTGACGATGGATGACAATAGTCATAAAACGTATTGGAATTATAAATAATAGTTATTCTCCACATGAACATCTTCCGGGAATACCCAATTGCTTTGCGTGGGTTTGTTTCATATAATTTCTGTCAAAAACTTTTGGAATTGAAAAAAGTATCATTATTGTTTCTAGAGACAAATCATTGTTTAGTACATGTTTGTTTGTGATGGAGTTGCTTTCATTGATCACTTAATTTGGTTTCAACAGGATAATTTCAAGAAGGTTTTTCAGCAGGATAGTAAAGATGTTTGGTGATGTTTTCTTTTTGTTATGGTGTGGTACCATTTAGCTCATGATAAAGCATAATGTATCCTCTAATTCTGTGTAAACAAATTGTTTTGGTCTAATAAGGATTCGTAATGTACTGTGGTTATGTTAACTATTGTAATCGAGAAATGAATGATAGGATTGAAAATTGAAAGAAATTGAGAGGTTTGTAATGATTGATAATAAAGAGTTGAATGATATTTATAAACCCTCAGTTCTGTTTGTTGAAGCAGCATGATAATTTTAAAAAAAGAAAAGAAAAATCCACTCTTGCCTTGAAAGATAAAAGCTTTGAAAGCCCCAGTCTTTCAAAAGTCAATTTGAAGCTTTCAAAGGTACATTCTAAGACACAACCTTTCAAAGTCAAAAGGCAAAAGTAAAGTAAAGTTTGTTTTATTTAATGACACCTCTAGAGCACATTGATTTGTGTCTTATTATCAGCTATTGGATGTCAATCATATGGTCATTCTGACATATGTATTTTAAAGGAAACATGCTGCCACCACATAGGCTACTCTTTCCGATCTGCTGCAAGGGGTCTTTTATATGCACTGTCCCACAGACAGGACAGCACATACCATGGCGTTAGATGAACCAGTTATGGACCACTGGTTTGAATGGAAAATAGCCCAAACTGCAAATGAGTCCACCGAGAAGGATCGATCTGATGACCGACCAGTTCACAGGTGGACACAGTACTATTTAAGCTGCATTCCGCTAATACTGTAATTATGTTAACTGCTATAATTGAGAGATTGAATGATAGCATTGAAAATTTAAAGAAAAATAAGAGATTCATTGTGAGTGATAATAAAGATTTGAATGATATTTATAAACACTCAATTCTGTTTGCTGAAGCTGCATTTTGATAATAAAAAAAATAAAAATTCCACACTTGTCTTGTATTATACAACATTTGAAAGGCCCAATCTTTCAAAAGTCAATTTGATGCTTTCAAAACTACATTCTAAGACTCCACTTTTCAAAGTCAAAGGCTTTCAAAGCTCAACACGCTTGACTTCATCATTGTCTTCATTCCATAAATTGGATGAACTTTGCTGTTATTTAATTGCTGGTGGATCAAAGTTGAGAATATTTAAAGAAATCCTTGGAGATTAATGTAATGCCTTTCAGTATGTTGTGGTGGGCAGACATCTTCAAAATCAAGTAGATACTAGGGATTACCCAAAACCTGTGTAATACCAAATGTAATTAATTTTGGACGGTAATAGACTTAGCTATTTAGCATGGTGCTGACCATTTCACTTCAGAAAATAATTCACGAGAAGCAGATAGTAGAGAAATTCCAAGATAGCCTTTCTATACATTTTAACATGTATAACAGATATGTTTTCTGGCTTTTTTTTAATATAGCAGATTTTATCAAAAGATTTGTATTTTATTTAGATACATGTATGTTGCTGACTGACTGTCAGCTTGTTAAGATCAATAAAAAGACAAACACACACAAATGACTACAATGTAACATCTGGGTCACTGCCTTTCAAGATCATGGAGGTTCAATAGCCTACAAGCTAATAAGATGCTTGCAACTGATGGCAGTTTCCTTCTGAGACTAAGAAATTCTTTAATTCCATCTATTCTAGCTAAAATATTGCAGATTTTGAAGAATGTTTACATTTATCATTCATCAGCACATTTTTATTGTACATGTAGGTATCACAAAAATAATTGGTTGGCTAAGACTCACCAATATGTTATTTTTAATTCTTATATATTATTTTATTAATCTTAATGAAAATAACAGAAATATAATGTTTTGAATCTTTTTTAATTTTGCAATGCAACAAAGTATTAACTGCTATTAAATTATGTGGTCATTGTTAAGAACAATAATGGCAAAATATTTTATCATGACATTGTGGTCATTAAAATAGATTTGGTACTTCCTTTTTTAGCCCACACAATGCAGTTGATTCTTCTATATATACATTGTAGATTGTGGGTTAATAATGTGTTTGACACCCATTATAGACACTGTTTAAAAATATGTTGGCGTGTCATTAAATAAAATGCCTTTGACTAATTTTGTTTTATTTTGTGCTGCTGGATGGGGAGGTAAACAAATAATGAATAAAAGTTTTATTGTTCACACTTTGTTTTTCTAGTATTGTAATGGGAGTGGGACATACAATGTAGCTCAAGGGGTAGATTGTCTGCATGATATTATCAAGGGTTGTCAGATCAGTCCCCTCCAGTAGATCCATTTGGGCTCTTTCTCAGTCTAGTCAGTGGTTCACAACTTGTGTAGCAAAGATCTTGGTATGTGTTGTCCTGTCTGTGGGAAAGCACACATAAGAGATACCTTTTAAACAATTGGAAAGAGTAGCCTTCGTTTCCTTGTTCTGAAGTCCAAATGTGTTGTCCTGTCTGTGGGAAAGCACACATAAGAGATACCTTTAAACAAATTGTAAAGCATAGCCTATTTGATGGTAGCGTGTTTCCTTGTTCTGAAGACCATATGTGCTGTCCTGTCTATGGGAAAGCACACATAAGAGACACCTTTAAAAAAAATTGTAAAGTGTAGCCTATTTGATGGTAGCGTGTTTCCTTGTTCTGAAGTCCATGGGTGACAAACAGCGTATGTTTGATGCCTAACAGCTGCTGAATAAACAATGTGCTGGAATGTTGTTAATTAACAAACAAAAAACATTTTTACTTATCTAATATTAAAACTGGTACATGTATTTTTTACAGACATCAGCCCCTGCTCAACTGGACCTAGTAATAGTTCGGCTCTTCGAGACCTTTCATTTGCCTTTCCATCCGAGAAGATCTCTGGAACTGTGATGGCATCTGACATGCTTCCATCAACACCCCCCTCTGGGTACAACCCCCAGCGCAGAAGAGCATCCATGCATGACGCAATAGACTTTACAAAGATAGATGCCAAACTTTATGATAAAAAGGCAAGATTATATAATTTATATTTTTATTTTAATGCTGATTAGTCTTCCTCCAATAGCCGATATTAATTTTTGTGCTGGTGTGTGGTTAATTAACAAAATAATTCTAGTTAAACCACAACTGCCTTGCATTTTCTTAATACAGACTTCTATAAATATTTTCAATGCTACGAATGAAATTATTTGATGACAGCAAAAATCTTTTCAAGCATTTGTGTTAAGAAGTGATATTTTTCCCAATGGCTGAAATTATTTTTGTGCTTGGGGGGAGAGGGGTCGTTAAATAAATATAATTTGTTAAACTCCAGGCATGTATATGAAAAACTTGATTGGTTTGTCCTGTAATAGGTTAATTAATTAGTAAGGATCATACTAATACTGTATATTGTATATGCAACAGTGGGTTTCTTCCATAGACCATATGTCACAAATACTCTGGTTTTCACTTATCATTTCATTGGAGTGGGATGTATCCACCTGAGGTGTGATGTCTCACTGGATCGATCCCATTCAGATGGTCCATTACGCTATTTCTCATTCCAACCAGTGGTTCATGACTGGTGTAACAAAGGCTGTGGTGTGCTATTCTGTCTGTGGAAGATGTATATATAAAATAAGCCTTGCTGTTAATCAAAAAGAGTAGCTTATGAGACAGTAGCAGGTTTCATCTGTGAACCATATGTCACAAATAATGTAATAGACCAAATAGCAGCTGAGTAACCAATATTCTGGGGTATAGAATGTTTGTGACTCATCTTCATATGAAACCTGTTACAGCCACATAGGATAATCTTTCCAATCAGCAGCAAGGGATTGCCATGCATCAACTGAGATTAACCAACTGTGGACTACAAATCATATGAAGTGATCTTTTATATGCACCTATAGACACATACCATGGCCCTTATTAGGCCAGTCATAGACCACTAGCTGGAATAAGAAAATAGTATTTTAAATGCCATGGTACATGTATTTGCATGATACAACTCAGTCACTTGTTATTGTGGTATAAACAAGGAATCACAAATACTGTTTAATTAAGCCATGCACATCCAGTGTTACTTAGTAATTAATCCCCACTGAACAACACACCAGCTGAATACAAATTTGGTTAGAATATGACCATTTGACATAGATGTGAATTATATTATATACCAACAGGAGGTCTCTCATCTCTGCAAACAAGATACTCTCTCTGCACCAGCTGATGTTATACTGTTAAAAATAAATAAGGGACATTTGAAAAGTAAAGTTTGTTTTATTTAACAACACTTCTAGAGCACATTGATTTTTATCTTATTATTGGCTATTGGACGTCAGTCAAATGATCATTCTGACATATTTATTTAGAGGAAGGGGTCTTTTATATGAATCATCTCACAGACAGGAAGGCACATGCCATGGCCTTTGTAGAACCAGTTGTGGACCACTGGTTGGAACAGAAAATAGCTCAAACTGCAAATGAGTCCATTGGGAAGGATCGATCTGATGACAAGGGACATTTGAAATCAAATGTGTGTAAGGATGGAATCACATGTGATACAAATCACAAAATAAGTGTACACAACCACAGCTAGCTATGAGCCAAAACCTTTGCCCTGAACACATATTTTAAAACTTAATTGAAAGCATGAACAAACTTTTTCTAAAAGTTAATTTAATTTAAATATTACAAATAAACAACAAACCACATGATTCATAATAATATAAATATATTATTAAATATTTTAAATGTAATCAAAAAAAAAATCATCATACAAATTACATGTAAGCCATAATCAGCACTAAACAAAATACCCTGTATATTTGTACGTCACATCAGTTTAAAATATGTGTATATATGCATCAGTGATCTTTATAATTCACTTTGGCTACAGTATTTATTTGGTGACCCAATGGTAAGAAGCACTAGCTAGCTAGAAACATTGAAAGTCTAATGTATTTTATAATATAGATATACATAAGTAATAACATAATAATATACATGAATTATTAAATGTCACCAAAAATAAAATCAGCACACAAATTACATGTACATGTATGCCATAATCAGCACTAAACAAAATATCTTATATATATAAATATATAAATGTCTACTCTCTAACAAAATCATCAACATTTGTTTTTTTTCTGATTCTCTTTTCTCAGTGCAGTCTGTTGGTTGTTCTTCTTCGTAATCTGATATTGTGTCAAACTGAATATCATGTAATGTCAAACACTTTGCTGTACCACATGCAGTTTTGGCATTTTTCAAAACATCTAAAGAGGGCTTATAATTGTAGCAATCTATATTACCATTAAAATTAACAGACAAAATAGCATTTAAAGTTTCCCCAGTCATTGATGTCTTAAACTTAGATTTAACCA